>JANTQA010000036.1:0-52500 GCA_027625915.1 Anaeramoeba flamelloides | reverse complement strand
ATAGATTTTTCTTCCCAAAATAGATATCTTTGGGATGGATACCATGATTTAGAAAATATTTGATTAATTCGATATTATTGAAAGGATTCCTTTCATAAAAGTAATCAATTGGAGTTTTATTTTTTTTATCTTGTACTAAGAAATTTGCACCATTTTCAGCAAATAATTTGATAATTTGTAGATGATCCTTGAAATTAGAACAACAAATTATATGGAGAGGTGTTTGTGATTGATTATTTGCTAAATTGAGATTCCAATTGTTTTCATTGGTATTATAATTGTTGTTTTGATTCAGATTGATAATGTTCTGTTTTTCCTTTTCTTCTTTTTTATTGTGATTATTTCTCTGATAGTAATTCCTGTTACGGAAACACATAATAAGAAATTTAATAATTGGAAGGTTCCTTTCAGGATCTTTGCATAATAAATGTAAAAATGTATTACCCTCCTGATCTGTTTCATTTAATTTACCTCCTTTTTGGATCCAAATTTCTAATATTTTCATTAGTCCCTTATTTAGATTGTATAACAGATGTAAAACATTTTGATTTTTATTATTTTTGACTGACAATGAATTAAATTTTGTGACTAATATCTGAAAAATATATGAAATTTTTGGTTTTAAAGTTATAAAAAAGTGAAACATGGTACCGTATTCTGGAATTTTTAAATTAGGATCAATTCCTTTTCGAAATAATTCAACTAATAAATTACTTGATAGTGTGTTTTTATTACGTATTAATAGGGAAGGTGGTGTTTCAGAATTAAAATCTAATATCCCTAAATTTGGTTTTCGTTGTAATATATGATGAATAAACTGTTCAGGACAATGGGCAAATATTAAATGACAAGGTGTTTGATTGTTATGATTTGGTGTGTTTAATAATGATGCATCAAGATCCAGAAACTTTAAGAATTGTTCGATATTTTGATATATGGCCTTATTCATAACTAGTTTGTGAAGTATTGTGTCACCTAAAGAATCTCGAAAATTAAATTTTTTATTCAAATATTTGTGTGTTAGTTTTTCAATTACTCTAAAAACCGAATCTAAATCAGGTTGGGTACAGATTAAAAAGATTAATTTTTGATAAATTTGGATATTTGTTTTTGAGAAAAGAGAAGAATGTAAAATCACTTTACATTCTGTAAGAGTCAAATTTACTTGTTTATTTAGATATCTCTCCATTGCCTCTTTGCCATTTTTATCTTTGAAATGGCTTATTTTCAAAAATTGTTGGCAATTCTGAACCATCTGTTTGTTGAATGGTACACTCAGGTTTGTACAAAAGATGTGAAATGCTGTTTCTTCTAAATGATTCTTCTTCTTAAGACTCAAAGGTTGATAATTTAATATAGTGATAATATCTGAAAGATATAACTTTGGGTTTTTGCATAATCTATGAAGAGATGTTGTTTTTTCTTCAGGATCATAGTAATTGAAATCAATTTTATAAAATCTGAAAGCTTTAATCCAAGGTCCTATTTTTTTTATTTGATTTTCACAACAAATCCAAAAATATTTCGTCAATGAGTTTGTATTTAAACCAAGGTCCTCCTGTGACCTAATTATCTTCAAAATTATTTTTTTCAGGTGCTTTTTCTCTTTTGTATTTTGACTATTTTGTTCCTTTTCAAATAGTAACTGAAGAAGGTAATGGCCATCCTGACAAACAATATTTAACATTGCCTCGTTTCTTATTAACATATGGAAATAATAATATAGTTCCATATTCATGTTCTTTGACAAGATCATTTCGAGAATATAACCGTGTTTCTTGGATTGAAGATTCAGATTCAGATTGTGTCCAATTAAAGAACTTAAAATAACTAATCCATCATTATCGTCATTCTCATTCTCATTCTCATTCTCATTATTATACTTTTTACTATTTCCATTCGTATTCTGATGAACATAATATTGAAAAAAATAATGCAAAGTATTATTATTATAATTGTCTGTCCAATTAATATCAAAACCCTTAAAGAGAAGAATTTTAATATAATCCAGTATTTTTGGATCTCTTTTTGAGAAAGCTTTTTGTAACAAAATTTCATAGGGCGTACGTTCATTTCTGTTTAAGGAAAGTGGATCAGCACCATTTTTGAGGAAGAGATCAAGGATATCACAAAATATCTTATGATTATCTATTGGATCAAATCCATACTTCTCAAATATTGTATGCAGTGCTGTATTACCTTTTCGATCTTTGAGCATTGGATTTGCACCGTATTCAAAAAAATATTTAAAAGCCTCAATGAAATTATTACTTTCTGCATCAAAATCATTTATTATGACTTTTTGTAAATATTTTATAAACGGGGTTTCATTGTTGTCATTCAATTTATTTGGATCAAATCCTAATTCAAGAAACATCTTGAGAGTTTCCAATTTTGTTGATTGGGACTGACAATAGAGTATAAAATTATTTTGGTTATCTACATCTGTAACAAAGAGTTCACTTCCAAACTTTTGAAACAACTCAACAAGCTTGTGGAAATCTATGATCTTCACATTTTGAGATTTCCGCAAGAATAATTCAAAAAGAGCGTTACGTTGATATTTATTTTGCATTTTCAGATCGCTTCCCGATAAAATTAATATCTTGATCCCTTCAACTAGATCCATTTGGACACTAGACCTAATAAAATGATGAAGAGGTGTGTCTCCGTTCATGTCTTGATTATTAATACAATCTCGATAGAGTAAGCATTGATCAATCAGATCACGTGATCGACCAAGTGAACAAAAATAATGTAATCCTGATTGAGAACTTTCTTGTTTTAACTGGTTCATAAATTGAGTGGTTATTTCGTACTAAATAAAGTTGTTTTGGTTTTTTAATAAAAAAGCTTTTTTTATTCTTTGTTAAAAAAAATAAAAAGTTTTAATACGATTTCTAATTTTGATAGATTTTGTTGTTGAGATTTGTTACAATTTAAAAGGGTTTTTTTGTTGTCTAAGGTTTTGGTAATTAGGTTTTTGAAGAAAATTTTAATCCATTTTTATTTTATTCGTCTAAAAATTTTCAATTTCGCTTCAGTTGACTATTTTGAGATTTGTTGAGTGGTTTAAATCAAGCAAAAACGAGGAAATTAAAATCCATTTTGAAAACAATTCAGGAGTTTAATTCAGTTTAATTTGTTTGATTCTTACAATTATTTTAGAAAGTAAAGTTGTGAAGTGTGTGTTCATCATAATTTGAAACATCTAAGAATAGACACTTTTGGAAATCTTTTAATTTTCATAGTAATGAAGTCAATAATTACTACCAAATTAAAATTGTTCAAAAAATTATTTCTTTCGATTAGATATATTTTTGGATTTACATTCTTCTATGAAGAAGTTTTTTCTCTTTTTAAAAGGTAAAAATCTTCACATGTATACAAAAAAACGTGAAATTTTGAAAAATTTCACAAATTTTGAGCATTTTTTTAAAAAATGAAAAAGAATTTTTCACAAATTTTGTCAAATTGTGAAAATTTTAAAAATTTGGATTTTTTTGGTTTTTTGAAAAAAAATCTAAAAAATTTTCACAAATTCAAAAAATCAAAAGAATATTTCTTAAAATTGAAAACTTGTTAAAAAGGTTTGAAAATTTCAAAAAAAAAAATTCAAAATTTGATACCTTTGTGAAAATCCCATCAAAACAAAAAGAAATTTTCACAAATTTCAAAAAAACTATTCTCAAAAATAATCAGGATTTTTGAGCTTAAAAAATGAAGATCATTTCAAACATTCTTGATAATCGAATCTAACTTTTGAAGGTCGTGTGTGTATGAGTTTTGATCATTAAGTTCTTGGAATTTTCAATTAGTAACCACAAAACAGAACAATTCCTACCAAGTAGTTGGGACTTTATCTTTGTTTTTTTTTTTTTGTATGTTTGGTTTTTTTGGTTCCTTTGGTTCTTTTTGTTCCTTTTGTTCATTTCATTCTTTTTGTTATTTCTTGAACTGAAGTGAAGTTTTCATTAGGGTCTTTGGTGGATATTATCTACTCTGTTTTATCTTTTGAAAAAATCTACCTTGCCAAAAACACTTTATGATTTTTTGAGATAATTTTGTTTGATCAATTTATTTTGTTTGTTTTGTTTCTCTCAAAATAACAATCGTTAGTTTCAAGAAAAATAGTGTTGATTTTATGTGACCAAGGTTTTGAAGAATTTTTCATTCAAAGGATCTAGGGAAATTAAATTTGTAAAAACGAGTCAAGTTTTTTTTTTTTTTAATTAAATGCTTCTGTTTTAGTAAAGAAAAAATGATTTTTTTTTTTTTGGAACACGACAAGAATAGCACAAAAATTGTAGTCACTTTTTTTTCCTTAGCAACACTTTGTTTTTTTGAAATTGTTCCAAATTTTGAAGGTAATCACAAGATCACAATGCAACAACTTTCAATTTAAAAGTTTTTACAAGTCAAACTTTTAAAAACATGTAATTTAAACAACTTTCCAATTTTTGGTTTTCATAAAAAGAGTTTCAGGTTATTGAAAGTTTACTACATTTTTTTCTTTGGGATAACTTTCATAAATTTCAATTAAATTCAAAATGTTATCTTTTGTTAATTATTATTTTTATCCCTTTTTTTGGCTTACAAAAGTTTGTATCAAGTATTGGAAAATTGAAACAATATGAAAGAATATCAGAGACTGAAATCTTGCAGACTGTCAGTCTGAAAGTTCGAAAAAGTCTTGAAAGTATTTGTATGGATTGTGCTATTCTTGTCGTGGAATTGAGGATTTTATACGATTCAATACAAAACCAAATATAATTCCGATTCTTTTACTAAAGGTCTTTTCAAAGATCTTTGGTAGAATTTTTTTTAGTTTTTTTATTTTAATGACAGATGATTTAAAGTGAGAAAAAAAACTTTTTGATGGGGTAAGTGAGAAAAAATCACTTTGTAAATTTACAAGTAAAAACTTATTAAATTGAAGATTTTTTATTTCTTTTTTTTTTATTTTTATTTTTTTTTTATTTATTTTTAATTTTTTTATTTAATTTCTTTATTTAATGCTTTTTTAACTGTTTTTGAAACCAAAAGTTTAATTACTTTTTAATATCCGATATAGGGAATATTGCCGTCTCAATGATGAAGTAAACAAACCCAAAATCTTCTCAACAATACCAACAAATTACAAAAACTCACAATAAAGAACTTATGACTAAAATATCTTGCAAAGAAAATAAAATTCTTTGATCAAACTGAACATTTTCCACAAGATGAATTGAACTTATTTTGAAAAATAGATTTGATACAAATTGGTTTCATTAGGTCACTTTAACAATTCGCATTTTCAATTGCTTTGTCAAGATCTTAAAGTTTTTTCATCAAGCAATAATCAAAACACCACTTGGAAACTCTTAATAACAATTATTTAGATTGTATTTGAAAAATGACAGTTTGAGGAATAAGCTATTCAGCCACAACAAAAAGTACTCAAAACATTAAGAAATTTACTTTTTACTAATACTTCCATATCCCCCTTTTTTTACCTTTTTTTTATCTTTTTTATTATTTTTATTCTCATTATTTAAGATCTAATTCATTTTTATTATTTTCCTTTATTGGTCATATTTTTCCTTGTTAATCTTTATTGAAATCTTTATTTCTCTCATTCATTTAAAATAAAAATTACTTAACCAATTTTTTCTTTTTTCTTTGGTTTTTTTGAGATCCTTTGTTAAAAAATGAGATGGGGAATTCTTTAAAATTTTCACAATTTTGTGAAATGGCGTGAACTCAAAAAATTTTTCTAAAGCTCAAGTTTTGAATTCTAGAAATTGAATTTTTCACAATTTTGTGAAAAAAATTTCACGTTTTTTTGTTTACATGTGCTGTTGTCAATTTATAGAGTTAAAATTATGAAAACTTTGTAAAAATTGTACCAAATATTTTTGGAAAATAAATTTTTTAAGTGAGTAAGTACATTTTTCAAATTTTCACATGTATACAAAATTTTGTGAAATTTTTGGGAAATTTTGGGATTTTGGGATTCTGTTATGACGTCACAAAATTTCACAATTTCCCGATCTCATTTTTTTTGTACCAAAATCCCAAAAATCTCAAAAAACCCAAAATAAGAAAAAAGGAAAAAGAAAAAATTGAGTTGACAATATTTTATTATAAGTGAATGAGCAAAATAAAGTTGGCAATAAATAACAGTGCCAATAAAAGAAAAAAGAAAAATCATATAGATCAAATGGAAAAGAATAAAAATAATAAAGTTAATTAAAAAGAAAAAACAAGATGAATAAAAGGGGAAAAGAGTAAAGGTTAGGGTTAGATGTAAATGTTTAATGTTGCAAGTGCTATTTGTTTTTGCTGAAGAGCTTATTCTTGTTACTATGAGTTTCCAAGTCGTTTTTTTAAATTGTTGCTGAAAAAAAATGTAAGATCATGACAAAGAAATTAAAAATAAGAAAATTACAGGGGGTTATATGAAAATCTTCCTTATTGAACTTGAAGTGCCTTTATTTTTTCAACAAACACACTCATTTGTTGAAAATGTTCAGTTCGATCAAAGTGCATTATTTTCTTTGTAAGATATTACGTCTCATAATCTTATAATTTGTGAGGTGTGGAATTTAGATAGTGTTGGCATTGGAAATATATTGTGTTTGTTTAATTGGTCATACGTCTGATACTATTGAATTTTCCCTATTTGATTATTCGTAAGTATTAAATTTTGAATTTACAGAAAGTTTTAAAAGATTTAAGAAAAATATTAAAAAAAAAAGAAAAAAATGAAAAGAAAAAAAAATCTTAAATTTAAATAAATTTTTTTATTGTTAATTGACAAAGTGATTTTTTATCACCTGTACAGCTAAAAGCGTTTTTTCTCAATCAAAAGAAAACTTCTGGGATAAAAAGAAAAAAAAATTGTGTCAAAGATCTTGAAACGATACATTTATTAAAAGATACATGAATGTGTTTGGTGTTTCAAATTCACCCAAATTCTCAATTTCAAAAAAGAATGATCACCATTGTGAAAAAAATTTGGGTCATTAAAAATAATTGGGTCAGTCAAAAATTTGTTTTCGTTTTTTAAATAGTAAATATTAGCAAAATGATTTTTGATCAAAGTAAAATTTTATGAACAAATCTTACATTTAAGAAAAACCAAAGTCACTATCAATAATAATTTTCAAAGTCAAAATTATTTCGTTGTATTTTGTGCTTATAGAATTACTGTGGAACTCTAAAAAAACAAAAATTTATCTTTAATTGTAAACTTTACTAAAAATGTTGATTTTTTTATTAGATTACATTCCAAGATCTAGTTAATCATTGTTTGGGAAGACCAAAAATTAATAACCGTTTTAAATTAAGGTTTGTCTAAGGGGATTTTAAGAATTAAAATGGTTTCTGAAATCTTGATATTTCGGTATTTTGAAGTTTTGATTGTAAACATTAGTGGAAAACAATCTCTTTCGAAAAAAACATCTTTTTTGGAAGATTTTATAATTCAATTTGATTTAAAAGGTTATTTAAGATTAACCGTGATAAATTTGCGTTCATTAACAATGATAAATATCTTATTGAATAAATAGATTTTAATATTTCCTATTAAATATTTCTCTTATTTTTAGTAAAGTTGACAATTAAAAATCATTTTTTTTTTTTTAGAGTTCCACAGTAATTTTAAAAGGTTAAAATGCAACAAGATAATTTTGCCTTTGAAAATTATTATTGATAGTGACGTTGGTTTTTCTTAAATGTAAGATTTGTTCATAAAATTTTACTTTGATCAAAAATCATTTTGCTAATATTTACTATTTAAAAAACGAAAACAAATTTTTGACTGACCCAATTTTTTTTAATGACCCAAATTTTTTTCACAATGGTCATTTTTTATCAAATAAAAAAATTGACTCGTTGTAGCAAAATTTTTTTTATTAATCAATGAATGTAAAATTCCACAAAAACTTTACAATAGCTACTCCCAACCCAATCTGTTTGTAAAACAAACACTTCAGTTTTTTCGAGTGAAACAACACACACAAAAAAATATTCACACCAAAAATAAACTAAAACTTCTAAGTATTGTAGATTCTTTCAAAATCAAATACAGTAAAAAATACTTCCAAGATCCGAAAGGGAACTTCAATTCATTTCAAAAACCAAAAGAATGAAATGAACCAAAGGAACCAAAACCAAAAAAAGGGCTTAGAGAAAATCACAATTCCTTTATCGGAATTGTGATTGATTGATAAGTTACAAATTGAAAATTCAAGCAACTTGATGATCAAAACTCATATACAATATAATCTTCAAAAGTTAGATTCATTTATCAAGAATGTTTGAAATGATCTTCATTTTTAAAACCCAAAATTGTTTTAAATTTTGAGAAAGGTTTCCCAAAATGTTTTAATGTTTCTTATTTTTTTTTTTTGGGATTTTCAAAAAGTTTCCATTTTTGGGATTTTAAATTTTTTTTTTGAAATTTTCAAATCTTTTCATGAGTTTTCTAATTTTGGGAAATATTCTTTTTCATTTTTGGGAATTTTGTGAAAAAAGTGTGAAATTTCTCCAAATTTTAAAAAATGTGAAATATTTTAGAATTTTGGGATTTTTTCTTATTCAAAATTCATTTTTTTGAAATTTTTTCACAAAATTTTGTATACATGTGTTGAGTACTACCATTTATGTGAAACTGAATTCTTCAAATCATTTCTTTAGCCAAATACATTGATATTTTCATAAATACTAGAGTGGAATGTATCATAGTATAAGATATTTTCATACCAATAACAAAACATAAATCAAAATAATGAAAAAATTGATCAAAACAAAATAAATAAAAATCATTAATTACTTGATCTTATCTATAACATTTTACACAATTAATTATTCTTTATTTGGTTTTATTTTTGATTCTTTATGAAATAATTTTGTTTGAAAATAGTTTTGTTTGGAAAATTACTGTTTATTTCTAAAGAATTTCCAAAATGAATTTAAAAATCCTATTTTCATTTAATTCATCTAATTCTAGTTTTAGTTCAGAAAATTAGATTTTTATTGAATTATTTTAGAGAATAAGGGTTTATTGGACAAATTCGTTTGATTTTATAATTAGTTATTTTCCATTAAAATGAGAACTTAAAAAAATTCTGAATCTGATTGAAAGATTTTCTACCAAAATTTTTGTTTATTTTAGGTTGTAACTTTTATAACTGTTTTTTTTTTTGTAGCTGTATTTTGATATCAAGAATTCAACCCCTTTATTTTAATTTTTGAAATAATATTTTTTGTTTTGGCTTTGTTTGATAAAAATATTTGAAAATTGAATTTTGAAAGCAAAATTGTTACAAAAGGTTTTTTAAAATAATAATAAATAGTAATGGGGTGAGAAATTCAAGGTAAAAAATAGTTTTTATGAATACCAATGAAGAAGATAAAGAAAACCAATATTCGAAAATAGGCTTTTATTGATTTTTTTTTTTTTCATTTTTGATTTCAAGAACTTTATTTGAAAAGGTGATCTTTCGTGTTTGGTCTTCTAAAAGAAAATATTTGTTTCAAATTTGACCCATTTCTGGTATATTTTTTTGGTTTATTCTTTGATTAATTTCAATCTTTCATATAAACACATCTCTAGATCCAAAACAAAATTTAATAAAAAGAAAAATTTAATAAAAAAAAATGTTCAAAAAATTGAAAAATTTAAGATTCAACTCTGAATTACTTTGATTCTTTTCACGGATAGACTAGTAAATGGTGTTTTGGTTTCAAAGTTTCAATATCTGGTGGCAATCAAAAAATATTTTTCAGTAATTTTAACAATTAAAATTTTTCAAAATGGTAAAATGTACTTACTTCCTTAACCAAATATATTGATATTTTAATAAATAATCAAAGTGGAATATATCCATTGAATAATATATTTTCAAACCAACTACAAAATGGTATTCATAAAAATGAAAAAGATTGAGCTTGAAAAAATAAATACAAACCATTTATTTATTGATATTATCTGTAACATTTGATACAATTACTTCTTCTTAATTTGATTTTGTTTTTAATTCCACATCGTAATTTTTGTTTGGAAAATTTTTGAGAACCAAATTACAATTTATTTTGAAAGAATTGTCAAAATAAATTTAAAGTTCCTATTTTCATTTAATTCATCTAATTCTAGATTCGGTTCAGAAAATACATTTTTTTTTTTTTAATTCCTCTTTAGAAAAAAATGATTGATTGGACAAATTCATTTGATTTTGATAAATTATTTATTTTCCATTAAATTGAGAATGAAAAATAATTCTGAATGAATGATTGAATTTTTTTCTAAATTTTTCTTTTTATTTTGAATTGAAACTTTGTAAACCATTTTAAGATTCCGAGAATTCAACTCCTTTATTTTAATTGTTGAAATAGTATTTATTGCTTTGGGTATTGTTTGATAAAAATATTTGAAATTAGAATTTTGAAAGTAAATTTCCCTAAAAATGTATTGTAAAATAATAATAAATACTAATGGGCCTAGAAATTCGAGGAAAAAAATTGTTTGGATTCAAACAAATTACGAAGATTAAGAAAAAAATCTTGTAAAATAGGTTTTTATCAATTTTTTTTTTTTTTTTTTTTCATTTTTGATTTCAACAAATTTATTTGGAATGGTGATCTTTCGTGTTTGGTCTTCTCAAAGAAAATATTTGTTTCAACAAGTTTGATTGTGTAATGATCAATAATAAAAAAAAATAATGATGTATATTTGAGTCTCAGATTTTATATTCTGGAAAAAATGTTTTTATGGTCAATGTAGAATTATTTTCAGAAAATGTTATTTCTCAGATCAATTTTTTTAGATCATAGTTAAATAGTTAATGTGTTTGAAAAGTTTTCTTTTCAATACGAATGTAGTAAAGAGTATACAGTCAGTTCCTCTTTTAAGGCACAAACTTTCGACGAAAATTAAGGCACAATAAAAATCTCAAATTAAAGCACGAAATTCAGATTCAAGTAAAATAAATTTCGAAAAAGAAAATTCAAAGTTTTGTGCTTTTTTTGAGATTTTTTTTGTGCTTTAAATTCTGTTGAAAGTTTGTGTCTTAAAGTTGAAACTAACTGTAAAGTTAAATTATATATATATATATATATGTGTGTGTGTGTGTGTGTGTGTGTGTGTGTGATATTAATGGAGAAATTAGATATATGCCCATAAGTGAATTTAATATTTATTACTTGAATAAAATAAACTTTATTTATATAAAATTGTTCATAAATAATCACAATTCAAATTTATAACACTATTTTAACTTAATTTATTTTTTTTTTTTTTTTTTTTTTGATCAGAAATGACAAATGTCCTTAATAAAATTAAACACTATTTTTTTTTTATTGAGGAAGTGTAATTTACACTCTAGATGCACTTATACTTAAATTTCCTTTCAGAAATTTAGGCCTAAAAATCATAGATTTCACGATTATTATTTTATGAAAACAATATCAAACTGTCACAGTTTAAATTTATTTCATTAAGATTTTTTCTCTAAATTTTTTATAAAATATTAATCTATCTTTTTCATAGAAAGGACATAGCCCATGAAAAATCATCAATATTTTCTATAATCTCTTTATAATTCATATTTTATACATGGGGGACAAAATTTATTTAAATTTTTTTTATTACATTAAAAATATCTATTTAAGGAATTAGTATACAAACTAAATTTTAACAAAATTGAACTTGATGGATAACTTTTATATTTTTGAGTTACAAATAAATATTTAATGGTTTTTTATTATATTAAGATATTCTTGTGGCGTTTCGTCAAATGCATAGCTTTTTTTTAATTTTTAAAATTAAAAGAAAATTTATGAAAAGTTCTTTTTATTTCTCAAATTAAACAAAAGCTAAAGGCAGTTTTCCAAAATTCAAAAGAATAGAGAAAATCTTTGATTTTACTCAATTCTTTTGAATTTTGGAAAACCTAACGACACTTCCAACTGGTAGAATTTAGCAACTCATTGTATTTATAAATTTCTTTTTGAAGAATCAATAGGTTTTTTTGAATTTCAATTAGTTTTATTATTGATTCTTTGATTGGATTTTATTAATTTTTCAAGATAAGGCAGATTTAATTCTAATAATTTGTTTTTGAATTTAGTTTTCAATTTATTGACTGAAATTTTTTAATTTTCGAATTAAAATTCTGTCATGTATATAAGAACTGGTGTGTTTCTGTTTATTTTGCAAATTTCAGTAATACATGAATTAACCCTAGAATTTAAATATTTTAACTTTGCTTTTTTTGTTATTATATATTTCTAAACCATATGTTAATTGGCTTAATATAAAAGATTTAAGTAGTCTAATTTTCAAAATATTTGATCTTAGATTGTTATCGTATAATTGTTTATAATTATTATAAGTTTCTGTTGCCTTTTTCAGATTATAAACTAAATCTGAAATTTTAGACAAGTAAATGCCTAAATATTTGATTTTTGATAAATCCTGTGAAATTTCTGTTTTGTCTTTATTGGGTTTTAATCCAAATTGGGTTATTATTTTATATAATGAATATAATTTTTGATTTACTTAGATTTTATTAACTTTTAATAATTTTAATTAAATCATCTGTAAACATTTGACAATGATTTGTTACAGATATTATTTTTAATAAAAGAAAATGTGAAATTAGAGCAAATATTAGAGGTGATAATGGATCCCCTTCAAATTTATCAAGTCCTTCGCCTTAGTAATATTTTAATACAAAAGATTTTATATTTTTATTTGAAATAAATTTTTTTATTGTTTTTCTAATTATTTTAAAACTAATTGAATCAATAACATTTTGCTTTAGCAATCATTGTAATATATGTTTTATTATTTTTAATTTTGATTATTTGATGTTATCCCATTATAAATATTCAAGAAATTCAGTACAGCAATACCAGTATCAATTTTTTTTCGAAATCCAAATTGTGATTTATGAATAAATTCTCCAACAAATTTTCATTAATTTATATAACATTTTGAGAAATAATCTTGGTAAACTTTGATTAATTGAAATTGGTCTATAATTCAAAGTTACTTATCCATACCCCTTTTTATCAATAAATATAATTGATCTTTGTTTCATACATTCAATTGTATTCGATCTTTTTATTCATGGGATTAATTAACCAATTATTAAATATAGTTTGATTAGTTGTTAATAAACTTTTATAATTTTTGTAATTCATTGATTTGGAATTTAACTCATTTTCTTTATCAATAATAAATTTTAAATTCTCAATTTTGTGAAATCCTTTATCTGATTTTTTTTTAAATAATTAATTGTTTTTTTAATTTTTTCCATTGGAAAATAGATATCAGTTTTCAACTCTTTGAAATTAACTATTTTGAGATTTTTGATATAATCTAAAATCATTTTACTTGATTCAATTGAATTTTCCTAAATATAACCAAAATATTCTTCAATCATATTTTTGTTATTTAAAATTATTTTTATTTTTTTTTAGCCCTTATTAAATTTATTTTTTTCCAAAAATTTTTATTTCAGATAAAATCAAAGTTTATTCCTTGGATAAATTTATACAAGGTTCTTTGTTCATTTTTTTAATTCGGTTAATAAATTTGGATTATTTAAAAGGTTATTTATTAGTGAAACAATTTTTTTATCTTCCAATAAATAAATTCACTAAATATCATTAATAGAAATTTTAAAATTAAAACATTTTTTCAATAATATTTTGTTTTATTTAAGATGTTTATATTGTGAATAATTGGATTTTGTAAAGGGTTTTTGAAATTAGTAATAGAATAATTTAAAAAATTATTATTATTTTTCGTTTTGTAGGAAAAATTTCTTGTACTAATATAATTTTTTAAAATATTTTCTAAATATATGCCATTATTAAGATTACATTCTTTTACTAAAATTAAGCACTATTTTTTTCTGATCAATATTATTCTAAATGTCGCTTATAACTTAATTTAATTAAACACAGGGAAAGTTTTTTTAGAATGAAATCACTCTCAATTTTTGAATATCGAAAATATTTTTGAAATTACTGTACACTTTTTTATTATTTTTTTAAAAAATTGGGTTTTGAAAAGTTTGAAATCAAAGAATAAGTTAATGTATTAAATTAGAATATTTTTCCAGAAAGTTTATCTTTTTAGTTAAACTTTTTTTTTTAATTTTACCATTTTAAAAATAAAAAAAAACATTTGAAGACCAAATTAGTCCCTTTTGTGAAAATAAAAATCTCAGAATTTATAATTTGTTTTAGTAAATGAATTAAAATAAGATATTGTATATAAAAAATATACATAATTTCAAGTTTGAATTCAATGATTTTGACAAAAAATGTTTTCAAGAAAAAGTTAAATTGAAACTTTATTTATTTTTATTTTTTCATTTTGTTTTTTTAATAGGAGGTATTTGATCAGTTTTCCATTTTTAGTTGTTTTTTGGTTCGTAGTGACATATTAACAACCAAAAAAAAAAAAAAAAAATTCAGAAATTTGATTTTAAGGTTTGATTTATATTGATAAATTTTAAATATCACAATATATTCAATGATAATTGTGTTGATTGACTATCTTCAATGTTATGTAACTTTCTTAATTATTTCAGAAAAATTTTCTTATTTTTCATTTTTCTGAAATGTTGCAAATTATTTCGAAAAATTGTAAAGTCCAAAAAATCAGGGTGGGACAATTAATTTCAGTGACTATTATTTTTTTTTTAATAACTTTCAAAATTGGTTTTATTATCAAAAATTTATTTTGAGTGTAAATACATTTATTTTGGTTTATTGGGTATAATTAAAATCTATGGTTATGAAAACACCCTGAATCCATTACAAATTTTAACAATAAAAACAATTTTACAAAAAGTGTGTTTGATTTAAGGTTTACAATCCCTGAAATTTGAAAGAAGATTATCTTGTGTCGTTTGTTACCACTTGTTAATTTGGTTCTTAGCTGATCGATCTTGTTCTTGGTATGGATTTTAATGGTGGTTCAAAAAATGGCTATTTTTGAGAATTTATTTTTAAATTATTTCCGGAATCCGAAATGAAGAGTATAAGATTAATTGGCTCGAACTTAAGTTATAAAAAAATGTGGTTTGTAGGTTGTTGATTGAAATTGTTAATTAATTTTGGTTTTATTGGGAGCTTTTAAAAAATTTTATTTTTTCTTTTAGTTAATTGACAAAAAAGTAAATCAAGTTTCAATTCAAAAACTCAAAATTCAAAAGTTATTCTTGAACACCTATCAATCTATTAATCTTAAACTCTTCAATTCGGATTTTGGAAAAAAAAAATAAATAAATTGTCAAAAATTGTCATTTTTTGAACCAGTATTAAAATCCATTCGAGGGACAAGATCGATCAGATAAGAACCAAATGAACAAGTGGTAACAAACGACACAAGATAATCTTCTTTCAAATTTCAGGGATTGTAAACCTTAAAGCAGAGCCTTATTCTGAAAAAAAAAAAAAAAAAAAAAAAAAAAAAAAGAGAAGTTCAGTTGTTATTATTATTTTAAAGGTTGTGTAATTAGGGTAGGAAGATATATATTTATATTTATATATAAATTAAAAAAGAGATGAAAATCCTAATTCTTCTTCATTTTCTTCTTCTTCTTCTTTTTTTGATTCTCTAATCGATATCGACTCTCCATTATAAAAAAGATCACAAGCTAATCTTACTTCATTTGGAATATTTGAAAATGCAACACCATAATCTTGATTGTTTCTTGTAAATGAAAGTTGTTTTTGATTCATGTCAATTTTAACTTGAATAATGTCATCAACTTGCCAAGGCTCGCCATATTTACTCCCCAAATTATTATTGTTATATATGTACCCATTATAACTATAAAGCATATAGCCATTGGGTGATTGATGATTTATTCCTCTGTGCGATGCATGGCAAACGCCGATCATAATTGATCCATGTTGAGATTTCCCACCTAATTGATTGGCCTTTATATTATAAACATGAACACCACTACTTAGTTTTTCTTTTGATCTAATTGCTCTCCAATAGTAATCTTTTGAATTATTGGTTACTTTTAAATTAGATTTCTCATATAAAAGATCGTTTGTAGAATCGCTGACTGTGGGATCCCAATGCATTGGCATTGTAATTTCTTCCTTTCTGTGTCTAATTATTGATATGGAATCTCCATGATAATAAAAGTCACAAGCTAATCTCACTTCATTTGGAAGATTTGCAAATGCAACACCATAATCTTGATTGTTTCTTTTAAATGAAAGTTTTCTTTGGTTCATGTCGATTCTTACTTGAATAATGTCACCTACTTGCCAAGGCTCGCCATATTTACTCTCCAAATTATTATTATATATGTTCCCGTCATAACTATAATACATATAGCCATTGGGCGATTCGTTATTTATTCCTCTGTGCGATGCATGGCAAACGCCGATCATAATTGATCCTTGTTGAAATTTCCCACCTAATTGATTGACCTTTATATTATAAACATGAACACCATTTTTGATAATTTCTCTTGATCTGATTGCTCTCCAATGGTATCTTGAATTATTGGTTACTTTTGAATTATCTTCCTCATATAAAACATTTGTAAAATTGCTGACTAATCGATCCCAATGTATTGGAATTTCTTCCTTTCTGTGTCTAATTATTGATATGGAATCTCCATGATAAAAAAGATCGCAAGCTAATCTCACTTCATTTGGAAGATTTGCAAATGCAACACCATAATCTTGATTGTTTCTTTTAAATGAAAGTTGTCTTTGGTTCGTGTCGATTCTTACTTCAATAATGTCACCTGCTTGCCAAGGCTCACCATATTTTTTCTTCACATTATTATTGTTATATAGGTTCCCGTTATAACTCAAATACATGTAGCCCTTGGGTGATTTAAAATTGATTCCTCTGTGGTGTGCATCGCAAACTCCGATCATCATTAAGGTATACTTATCTAAATGTCTTTTTAATTGGTTGATTTTAATTGTAAAAATATGAACACCACTACGTAAAATTTCATTTGATCTTATCGCTCTCCAAACTTTACCTTCGTTATTTTTAGAATTATAGGTTACCTTTGACTTTGATTTTTCAAATGCAATGTCAAAGTCACCGAGTAATTCACTCCAGAGTATTGGATTAAATCCTTTCCCGGTTACTTTTTTGGTTTTAGGTTTTTTAAATTGTTGCTTCACATCAAGGATTTCGAGAGAATCTCCCTTATTATAAAGATCACAAGCTAATCTCACTTCATTTGGAATATTTACCAATGCAACACCATAATCTTGATTGTTTCTTTTAAATGAAAGTTGTCTTTGAAACATGTCGATTCTTACTTCAATAATGTCACCACTATTCCAAGGTTTACCATAATCTATATTTTTAGGATCCTGGTTTTGGATCCCATCAGAACTAATATAAAATGGATAGCCATTGGGTGGCTGATGATTTTTTCGCCTGTGCGATGCCTGACAAATCCCAATCGTGATATAACCCTGATCCGTGTTGATCGCTTTTTTTTCTCGTAAATAAAGGACTTTAATTTTGATAGTGTGAATACCACGTTTGATAATTTCTTTTGATCTGATTGTTCTCCAACCATCGGTTACTGAAAAATTTGATGCTATTAAATTTGAATTTTCGAGAAAGATATTGCTTGTGATATCCACTGAATGGTCAAATTCTAGTTGCCTTTGATCCCAAGATATGGGAGATTTTTTGTTGATTACCTGACTTGATCCAAGAATTTGAAGGTTTGCATAAGTAAAAATGTCACAAATTACAATTACTTGATTTGGGATATTAGAATACCCAACACCATAATCTTCAGAATTGACTCTAAATGAGACTTGTTTTTGATCCATATCAATTATAACTTCAAGAGTACTAGGATATTTCCAACGTTTGCCGTATTTTCGGTAAGGATATTTCAGATCTAATTCTCCAGTTTTACTTTTAAATGTATAATTTTGTTTATTATTTCGTCTTGGATCATAGCCCAATGCTGGACAAATTCCAATGCGGACAAGTTCATCGTTTCTAGGGCCAAGGAATTTATAAATATGAATTCCAGATGTTATAATTTCTTGGGATCTGATTATTCTTTTACCGTAGCTTATATTGTCTCCATGATCTTGAAACCTGAAATTATGATTATCATATATTAACCGCATGGGATTTAATTTTGACATCTCCCAATGTAAATGAATCTGGTCTTTTGAGTTTACTTTGACTAATTCCTCTGGTTGGTATTGTTTCAAATCAATAATTGTTAGAGTTTCTCCCTTAGAATAAAAGTCACAAGCTAATCTCACTTCATTTGGAAGATTTGCAAACGCAACACCATTAGAGAGAGAATTTGACGACCTTCGAGTCGGGGCACCATAATCTCGAAAATTGACTTTAAATGAAAGTTGCTTTTGATTCATATCAATTTTAACCGTTATAATATCACCATCTGCACTATCAAATGTATGCAGGGACGATTTATCGTTATTAAATATTTTCCCATCAGAACAATTATACATATAGCCATCCGGTGATTTATGATTGATCCCTCTGTATGATGCCTCGACAACCCCGATCATGGCTCGGATTGAACTTTTTATATCTTGTACTTGATTGATTTTAATATGATATATATGAATACCACTACGTAAAATTTCTTTTGATCTGATTGATTTCCATCCTTTATTATCTGAATCATTCGTAACTATTAAATTTGATTTATCAAATAAAACATTTTTAGAATGACTAATTGTTGGATCCCAATGCATTGGAATTTCTTCTTCTTCTTTTTTTTCTTTTTCTTTTTCTTTTTCTTTTTTGTTTTCGTCTTCTTCTTCTTCTTCTTCTTCTTCTTCTTCTTCAACATTTTTTGGACGAATAATTGTTAAAGAATCCCCATGATTATAAAGATCACAAGCTAATCTTACTTCATTTGGAATATTTGAAAATGCAACACCATAATCTTGATTGTTTCTTGTAAATGAAAGTTGTTTTTGATTCATGTCAATTTTAACTTGAATAATGTCATCAACTTGCCAAGGCTCGCCATATTTACTCTCCAAATTGTTATTATATATGTACCCATTATAACTAAAATACATATAGCCATTGGGTGATTTATGATTGATCCCTCGTTGTGTTGCCTGGCAAACGCCGATCATAATTGATCCATTTTGAAATTTTAATTGATTGATTTTAATATTATATATATGAACACCACTACGTAAAATTTCTTTTGATCTGATTCCTCTCCAAACTTTATCTTTTGATGAATTATTGGTTACTTTTGAATTTGATTTTCCATATAATAAATCGTTTGTAGAATCGCTAATTGATGGATCCCAATGCATTGGCATATTTTTTTCCTGTTCTTGTTTTGAACCAATGATTGTTATGGAATCTCCTTTAGAATAAAAGTCACAAGCTAATCTCACTTCATTTGGAAGATTTGAAAATGCAACACCATAATCTTGAGAGTTTCTTGTCAATGAAAGTTGTTTTTGGTTCATGTCAATTCTAACTTGAATAATGTCACCAACATTCCAATTCTCACCATAATAGATTTTTTTATTATCATTATATTTATATCCGTCTTGAGAAGAGATCATATAACCATTGGGTGATTCATGATTGATCCCTCGTTGTGTTGCTTGGCAAACCCCGATCATAATAGAACATCGTTGAAATTGTCCTTTTAATTGATTGATTTTTATTGTAAAAATATGAACACCAGTTTGTAAAATTTCTTTTGATCTTATCGATTTCCAACCTTTTTCTTTTGAATTATTGGTAACTTTTAAATTTGATTTTTCAAATAAAACATTTGTTGTCGAATTGCTAATTGTGTGATCCCAATGTATTGAAATTTCTTTTTCCCTTTGCTCTTCTTCTTTTGCTATTTCTTCTTCTTCTTCTTCTTCTTCTTCTTCTTCTTCTTCTTTTGCTATTGCTACATCTTGTTGTTCTTCTTCTTCTTCTTTTTTTGGTATTACTTCTGAGCAAAGAAATGATATGGAATCTTCTTTAGTGTTCATATCAAGTACTACCCTTACTTCATTTGGAAGTTTTGAAAATAGTACACCATAATCTCGAGAGTTTTTTTTAAATGAAAGTTGTTTTTGGTTCAAGTCAACTCTCATTTCAATGATATCACCAGCCTGGCATTTCCCACCGTCTAAACTATCTGAGCGTGATCGAACCTTTAGCAGTCCGTTCCTTAAATCATACATACAAAATATTTTTGAATTCGTATTTTTTCCTTTTATGTGTGATGCCTCACAAACCCCGAATCTTAAGTGAGGGAAATAGCCTTTTTTATTTAGATGGTTGATTCTAATTTTAACCTTATAAATACCACTTTTGAGAATTTCTTTTGTTCTGAGCGATCTGGCATCTCCATTCCCTTTATAGGTTACTTTTGAATCTGATTTTTGGTATAAAACCATTGATTGGAAAAAGAAATCCTCAAGTTTTGGATCAAAATGAAAAAAAAATTCTTTTTTTTTTTCTACTTTCCCAATGTTTAATTCTTCTCGAGGGTGATGTTCTGAATTCGAAATATGAACTACGTCATTATAATAAAGACTACATGCTAGTCTTACTCGACTGGGAAGATTTGTATAAGCAACGCCATAATCTTGAGAGTCTATTTGAAATGAAATTTGTCTTTCAGACATATCAATTTGAATTGCAATTTCAGTTTTTTTGTAGAGACAGGGTTTGCCATATTTGACTGATCCAATTGTTCCACGACGAAGAGAAAACATAAAGTTCTTGGCCTCACCGTGATTGGTTCCTTGATCAAAGGCCTCACAAACTCCGAGGGTTAGCCCATTTTGATCGTCAGTGTTCACTTTCTCTGGAACAACCACTTTAATAAGATATACTCCTTCACTCATAATTTGTTGGCCTCGTAATGTTCTGACGTTCGTGTAAGAATTATTTGTTACCTTACAATCTGAATTTGAAAATGTAACATCTTTTGTCTCGCTAATAGATCGATCCCAATTCATTCTTTTAAAAAAAAAAAAAAAAAAAAATGTCAAAATTAACAAAAAGATTGATTAGAAATAACTCGGAAAAAAAAAAAAAAAAAAAAATGATTAAATTATTCCTAAAATTTGATTGATCTTTTGACACAAACCAAGTGACTTCTTATATTAAAGTCTGAAAACCCTTTTGGTAACTTTTCGATCATCTTATAGGTATTGGAATTTTAATTGGGGAAAAATTTTACTTCATTTTCCATTCTGTTTTTGTTGGAAAAGGTATTTACATTTTTCTGAACAAAGGTTATTCAATAATTGATTATACACTTTGTTACCAAAATTATTTTGTCAATTTCTTCTTTTGATAAAACTATTGTAAGAAAAAATTGCAAAGAACAAAATTTTACAAATTTGATTGTATCTTGGAATTCCATAGTGCCATAAGATCAAGTAACTGTTTTGAAAATTAAATTAATACTGAATTAACTCAAGTTTTTTTACAAAATATAAGAACAGATTTTTGAGAATTTTCATGGGGATTATCTGGACAATTGGGTGAAAATATTAAAAACCGTTTTTAAAAAACATACTCTTTTTAAAAAATAATTCATTGAAAAAAAAAAAAAAAAACAGTTATCTTTGAAAGTTCTAAAGACAAACTACAAAATACCGGAATACTGTATTTATAAAATTTTTCTAAATAATATTATTATGTTGTTACTTTTTTTTTTTTTTTTTTTTTTCGTTTTGTGGGTTAAAGTTATTTGTCAGTAAAAATTTGACAAAAAATAAAATGTTGTTGTAGTTTATGTATTTGATCTGAAGAACCCTCAACAGCTTTTTTGTTGATATTAATCTTGTTATCAGAATATTTATTGATTATCGAATAATTCTTATGTCAATAATTTGTGTAAAATAGTTGTTGAAAATAAATAGTTGGAATTATTCAGTAATTAGACAATTGTAACTTTTTGACAAAACCCGTTTTTAAAAAATTTCATTTGATTGGAGATTTTTCACAAGCCCAAACAGAAAAAAAAAGAGGAAAACTTTTTTTTTGAACATAAACGAATTTTGGATTTTCAACATGGAGTTAAGAATGGATTCATTTTTTTTTTTTTTTTCTTATTTCTCATAAAAACCTTTCTAAAAAACATTTAAAAAAAATTTTTTTTTTTTGTTTTTACAAAAACAAACAAATGTCAAAAAACGACAACATTAAATTTGACCAAATCAAAAAAATATTTGATTTAAATGATGAAGATTCTGAACATTTAATTCATATTTTTACTCTTGTTGGTGATTTGAAAAAAGAAATAATTGGGCTAGATGAAGAAGAAGACAGCGACGAAGAAGAAGAATCAGAGGAAGACAACAACGAATACGATGATGACAACGATGACACTGATTCTGATTCTGATGACGACGATGATGATGATTTGATTTATCTTGTTAAAAATGAATTCATTCATATTTTTAATTTATTAAGATCCCAGCAACAGGAAAAAATATGTTCCTATCTGTTTGATCAAACAATCTTTTTCAGTAACACAGATCTTGGTTTCGATGAAATCCCTAGTATAATGACTGTGTCTATGTGGTACCAACGGCTATTTAAATTTATAATCAAAATAACGTATGGCTTGAAAGAATCAAAAGAAAAATATGCTGATTTTTATAAAGTACTTCAAAGTAAATGGAAGAAAGAAGTTGTAGTCATGAAAAAAGAAGATTTTACCAAATTTTATTTATCAAAATGGGACTGTATTTCTCAAATAATCTCCGATTTTAATAATTATATTGAATTGAAATTACAAGCCAGTAACCATTCTAACCTTCTTCATTTAGATAAATGGGAAAATGCTTACAATAATGTTGACATTGACATTGATATTGATAATAATATTAATATTATCAACGACGATGACGATGATGATGATAATGATGATAATAGTGATAGTGATAACGATGATATTGTAAAAAAGGAAATTAAAAAAGAGGATGAAATTGAAATAATTCTTGAAACTGATCAAAGTTCAACCAAAGGAACCAAAGGAACCAAAGGAACCAAAGGAATAAAAAAAGAAAATGAAAATACATTTAGTTATTTAATACCCAATGAATGGAAAGATCAACAAAAACTCAAAAAAAGAATAACCAATAGATTTCAATATGATGGCTTTGATTGGAAGGTTGAATTTAAAATTGATGATAATAAGGAGTTTTTCACTTTTTCGATTCAAATTATTAATTTAACTTCAAAAAAGCAAGGCATTGCAACAGATTTTTATTCTACAAATATATTAATAAATTTTGCAGATTTTGATAATTATTCAAAGATCATAAATTTTCGAGAAAAAGAAAATCATTATTTAACTGTTAATACAATTTCGATCAAGAAGCATTCTGAGCTCTGGAAAAAGCTTGACAATATTCAATTAAAATTCAATTTTGATGATCCAAACCTTTCACCAAAAATTAAACAAATTAAAGAGAACAAATTCCAATACTTGATCCCCAAATTTTGGCAAGAAAGGCAAATTAATGAACTCAATTTCAATCCTTTCCTTTATGAGCAAGTATATTGGCAATTAAACATCACTAGAAATGACAAGGATCAATTAATTCTTTTCGTCAAGATCCATGAAAATTCACAAAAAGAAATCAACTCTGAAACTTATCAAAGGACATTCAATTTTCAAATCAATGGCATTCGAGAAGAAGAAAAAATATTGAACACTTATTTAGATTTCCATCATAACAAAAAAGGTGAATACGAAGAAATTAATACCAAAAATCCTTTAGTAATCAAAGACTTGCCTGAAAATGAAAATTTATATTTAACATTCTCAATTCTTGATAATGACATCAGACAATTAACAAAGAACAAGGAAGTTTCAAATTTCCAATTAACTATTCCTCGATTCTATTATCAAGACGAAACATATTATTCAAGTATTTTTTCCTATGATATGTTCAATTGGCAAATCAAAGTTAAAAAAAGTACCACGAATGATCAATTTTTAGATTTTTATATTCGGATCCATCCAGATTCAACAGAAAAAACGATTAAAGATGATCTATATTCAACAAATTTATTAATTGAATTTAATGGCAATGGAAATAATCTAAAAAGGGAAGCAATAGTTCCTTTAAGAATCAAAGACAAGATCAACGAATATAATATTACTCGTGATTTAATTGAAATTAATGATGTTATAAACTTGGATCTGTTCAAGATTAACATTTCCTTTAATGATCCAAGAATCTCACCAATTATTGACAAAATTCCAGAAACCAATGATACATTTAGGTTTATAATTCCCAAATTTTGGCACCATACACAATTTGAACAAATCTATTTAAATACTATTAAATATGATGATTTCTATTGGCAAATCAATTTAATTAAAAACAAGCAAGGCAAAATAAGTATTTTAATTAAAATTCATGAAGCTTCAAAAAAGGAATTTACATATGATACTTATAAAAAGACAATTAATTTCCAAATCAATGCAAGTCAAAAAACAAAATTATACAATAGTGATATCTTATTTGATCAAAAGAAAGGAGAATTTCAAGAAATCGATATTGGTAATCAATTAATTAAAGATTTTCCAAAAAATGAAGATTTAATTTTCAATTTTAAATTTCAAGAAACTGATCTCAAGCAAACCAACAATATTGAAAATTTTTTTGAATTTACCATCCAAAAATATGATTATCAAAATAAAGCTTATCATTCAACTGTTTTTCTTTATGAAGGATTGAAATGGCAATTCAAAATTGAAAAATCAAAAACTAAAAGAAACATATTCAATTGCCACATTAGAATACATCCTGATTCGATCAAATTACATCAAGAGAATTTTTATTCTTCAAATATTTTGATCACCTTCCTTTATAAAAGACGTAAAAATGATGAAGTAATCGCGTTTCGAGACCAGAATAATGATTACAAATCTACTAAAAGTTTAATAAGGCAGAATAATCTTCGAAATCTTGACGAATTTAAAATTTGTGTCACCTTTAATGACCCGCTCATTTCACCAAAGATCACAAATGTAAATCAGAAAAATGATGTCTTTAAAATCTCAATCCCTCCATTTTGGGATCGAATAGATGAAATTTATTTAAACACAATTCAATATGATGGCTACTTTTGGCAAATAACTTTAACTGTCGATCGAAAAGATCAATTTGTAATTTCAATGAAAATTCATGAAAACTCTCAAAAGGAATTACCTTTTGAAATTTATCAACAATTAATCCATTTTAAAATAAATGAAGAAAAATTATTGAATGATTATTTGAATTTTAATAAAAAAAAAGGTGAAAATGAAATTATTATTGCCAAAAAATTAATTGATGAATTCCCCGAAAAGAAAGATTTATTTTTAATTATTACATTCTTAGGAGCTGATATTAAAAAATGCTCAAATAAGAATAAGAAATTGAATTCCATGGTAGAACAAGGACAAGGACAAGGACAAGGACAGGGACAGAGACAGGGACAGGAACAAGGACAAGCTAGCTTTTCTTCACTTGAATTAACTATTCCTAAGATTAGAATTGAAAACCATGATTATTATACCAGTGTTTTCACTTATGATGGATTCAAATGGCAATTTAAATATTCCCTCTCGGGATATTACTTTAATATATCAATTAGATTACACCCTAGCACAACTAAAAAGATAGAAGATACATTTTATTCAAAAAACCTTTATTTAAATTTTTTTGGATTTAAACAAAAAACTGAATCAGTGTTATCTATTATTCTGAAAAATGGTGATCATGAATTTTATGGTGTCAAGTATGAATATTATAATCCCAATACAGATACCAAACCAAATTTAGATATATACACTCTTATTGTTAATTTTGATAATCCAATTTTTACAATCAATTCTGAGAAAATTAATGAGAATACATTTAAATTTTTATTCCCTAGAAATATCAAAAAGAATATTTGGAAAAATTCTTATAATTTTGCTTCTTCTTCTTCTTCCCCCTCCTCTTCTTCTTCAAATCAAATAGAACAATCAAAAATTACATCAAATTCTCACACCATTAATTTAAAACCCTTTATATATGATCATTATTATTTTTTAATGAGTATTCATTATCAATCTAAATGTTCCGTTAATCTTCAAATACTTGATAAAACAATGAATTCATTAAAAGATGATCAAAATGAAACTTTTGAAAAAAAAATTAATTTCCAAATAATTAATTCAGGAAAAATATCTCACCAAAACAATTTATTTTTTCAGAAAAAGAAAATTTCTGATATGATGTTATTAAAAGATTATGATCTTGATACTATTGATCAAAATCAAGATCTTTTTTTTTCTCTTAATTTCATTGAAAATGAAACAAAACTTATTCAAACACCACCACCACCAACAACAACAACAAAAAATAATGATTTCCAAATTAATAATAATAATAATAATTGTTCTACTTTCCAATTAACTATTCCTAAATTTGATTATCAAAACGACAATTATGATTCAAGTTATTTCCATTATGATGGATTCAAATGGCAATTTCTAATCCGAAAATACAATTCTTCTGATAAAAAATTATTTTGTTGTATTAGAATCCATCCAGATTCAACAAAAAGCATCGAAGATGATTTATATTCAACAAATATTTTAATTGAATTTCAAGATTGTAAAATCAAACCATCGATCATCCCATTTCGAGCAAAAATGATCGATCAAATGTTTCAAAGTAATTCTTCATTTAATCCAAAGCGCCTTCCAAAAGCTGAAGAATTTAAAATCAATTTAACCTTTAATGCACCAACAGTCTCACCAATTATTCACAAAATCCCAGAAAAAAATGATACCTTTAGATTTATAATTCCCAAATTTTGGCACCATACACAATTTGAACAAATCTATTTAAATACTATCAAATATGATGATTTCTATTGGCAAATCAATTTATGTAAAAATAAGCAAGGCAAAATAAGTATTTTAATTAAAATTCATGAAGCTTCAAAAGAGGAATTAAATTTAAGAACTTATAAAAAGACAATTAATTTTCAAATCAATGTCAACCAAAAAAACAAAATCGAAATAGAAAAAGAAAAAGAAAAAGAAATCCAAATCGAAATAGAAAATGAAAATGAAAATGAAAATGCAAAAGAAGAAGAAATATTCTCAAAATTTAGGATGAAATTTAATCAAAAGAAAGGAGAATTTCAAGAAACAATAATCGATGATAAATTAATTAAAGATTTTCCTAAAAATGAAGATTTAATTTTAACTCTAAATTTTATATCAAGTGATCTCAAAAAATCCAAAAATGATCCCTCTTCTTATCTATTTTCTGTTCCAAAATACGATTATCATAATAAAATTTATCATTCAACTTTTTTTCTTTATGATGGATTGAAATGGCAAATTAAAGTTCAAAAAATCCAAAAAGCATGCGTATCGATTTTTTTTAGAGTTTTGCCTAATGAGAAGATTGACAATTACTTTCAACAAAACCAAATTTTTTCAAAAAATATTTTGATTAAATTTCTAAATATTAAAAATAATAAAAAAGAAGTCATTTTCCCTCTTAGAATGGATATCAATGATATAGGTAATTATAATGAAAAAGATAATATATTTCATTTAATTAATATATCGGATATTAAAAATAATAAAAAATTAAAAATGGTGATCACTTTTGATTCTCTAATCATTTCACCACAATTACAACAATCCATAACTGATCAAGAACAAGGACAAGGACAAGGACAAGGACAAGAACAAGGACAAGAAAAACCAGATCGAAATTATGGTGGAGAAATTGGATTTTTATTACCAAAATTTTGGGAAAACCAAAGGTTTGATCGACTTTATTTAAATAGTTTTATATATGACGGCTATATATGGGACCTAGTGTTAATTCATAATTTTAATAATGAGAACTTTAAGATTTTGATCAAAATTAATAAAAAATCATCAGGGGAATCAAATAATTCATCGCCCATACAAAAACAAATTAAATTCCAAATCAAGAATCAAAAATCTGATATCTTTTATGAAGGTAATTTATCTTTTAATAACAAACAAGGAATTTATCAGCAAATTATAATCAAAGATTTAATTGAGCGTTTGCCTCCAAAGCAAAATTTCCTTTTCAATCTCAATTTTGAGAATAGTTGTATTAGCGTCTCCAAAACTTCTCAAAATTCATTCCAATTGTTGGTACAAAAGTTACCCGATAATAATAATCAACAATATTTTTCAGATATTTTTGCTTATGATGGATTCAATTGGCAAATTAAATCTGAAAGCAACGAGAAATTGAAAACGAAGGAATTCTTCCTCAAGATCCATCCATCTTCCAAAAAGGTTTTTACAGATGATATTTATGCATCAAATGTGAACCTCAGTTTAACAGAACCAAATAATTCCGATACAAAATCCAATATTTATTTGAGAATTCATGATCAAGATATGAATAAATACTTTTCCACTTGTGGCTTTATACGATATTTTGAATTACAGCAATCATTCAATTTTAAAGTGAATCTAACTTTTGATGACCCAGATTTATTCCCATGTGTTGAGAAAATTGAGAAGAATGAATTCCAATTTATACTACCTAAATTCTGGAAAAGAGGAGATCCAAATATAAGTCTCCTCCCCTTTGAATACGATGGATACTATTGGGAACTGCTGATCAGTAATGATAATGATGAGGACATCTTTTCCATTTCGATCACACTTTTGAATGAATCAAAAAAGGAATTAACCACAGAAACTTACCAATGCAAAATCCTTATTGAAATAAATGAAGGTGATTTATATGATAATGAGATCGTTTTTAATCAACCAAAGGGTGGATCTGAAATCATCCAAGAAGAAGATTTGGTTGGTTCATTCCCAAGAAGAGGCGACTTAGAATTCTCGATCCAATTTTTTGAAAATTAATTCACTACATTACTTCGATCAATTTACTACTATTATTTAATTTTCAGAAAATTCAAGACAAATTGTTTTTTTCATTTATTCTGAAAACTTTTATCCAATTTAATATCACAAGTGTTTTTAAAATTTTTTCAAAATTGATATTTTTTTAAGAGTGAAAAAATCATTTCACAATATAGTACCTAAATAAAACAGAAAGTCAATTTTCCAATATCTTGAAATTAGCGGTTTTTATTGCCAAAAAGTGATAAAAAATCATTTTTTTTTTCTTATTAAAATCACTCGTATAAAAAATTATTTGATCTTGTTTTTATTTTTTTTTTAATCGTTATTGTAATTTTTTTTTTAGTCAATTAAAATTCCCCAAAAGATATATTTTTGATACCATTAGATTTAATGTTGTGTTATTGAAAACATTAACATTCAATAACACATTATTACGAAATTTTAAAATTATTTTTTTTTAAAATTTTATTAAAAATGATTATTAAAAATTAAAATTTCTAGTAAAAATTTCACTTTCTGAAATAGTAGTCATAAAACAAATATCATTTTTTGAAAATATATAGTACTTTTATCGAAATTTGCTATTTAGTGTGTTGAATTGGAATCTTTTTTTTTTTAATTTTTTTGACAATTTTTTTAAAAAAATTAAGATTTTTTGTGTTTTTTTGTTTTCGTGCTCCTTCTAAATTTTTTAACACATACATTTTGATGGTTAACCTCTGAGTGAATGCTATTTTTTCTAAAAAAAAATTTCTTGTTAAAAGACTATTTTTTTTTGTTTTCTTTTGACAGAAAAGAAAGTGTCCCGAAATTAAAAATTACCCAAAATTTTTAAACATTACATAATTAGTGGAAATCAAGTTACTAACATCAAATATATATGATATAAAATATCCAGTTCCACTTTTAATGCACAAACTTTTAACGAAATTTAAGGCACAAAAAAAAAATCTCAAATTAAGATACAAAATTTGGACTTTTTAATAAATACAAATTATTTTAATAGAATCCAAAATTTTGTTCCTTAAATTGAGATTTTTATTTTTTGATTTAAATTACGTTGAAGCTTCCGCCTTAAAAGTGGAACTGACTGTAGAACACTTCATAAATAAAATAGAAAACCTCAAAAAAACCAAGAAAACTTTCTAAATAAAATAGAAAACTCAAAAAAACCTAGAAATTTTCACAAACAAAACAGAAGATCTCATGAAAACTATTGGAAAGTGTCCTAGGTTTTTTTTTTACTTTTTGAAATAAAAAAAAAATTTAATAATTTTTCTTTTTTATTTAAAAAAATCAAAACAAAAAAAACTTGGTGCACTACAATAATTGAATGTACTTCCTAAAACTACAAATTTCTTCCAATTTTTTTATCTTGGGTTTAATGTAAACAAGATTGTATCCCATAGGATACCTTTAGTTTAAAGAATTAAAAGAAAAAAAAATATTTTTTTTTAACCAATACCAGAAAAAGAAATTGATTTGACCGAAATGAAATTGAGTAAAACTATATTAAAAATTGTAAAAAATAATAGAATAGTTTAATTTTTAATACCCCAAGGGTTGGTTATTATTTACTTTTCATTCTTTTTTTTTTTTTTTTTTTGGATCCTAGAGATAATTTTTTTGATTAAGAGGTCAAAATATTTGTTCAACTCTGGATCAAATGAAATACGGAACTTTATAAAGTTTTAATATACAACCAGTTTCACTTTTAATGCACAAACTTTCAACGAAAGTTAAGGTACCAAAAAAATATCAAATTAAGGAACAACATTCAAATTCTAGTAAAATAAATTGTAAAAAAAAAATTTCAAAATTTTGTGTATTAATTTGAGATTTTTTTGTGCCTTAAATTTTATTGAAAGTTTGTGCATTAAAAGTGGAACTGACTGTAGAATTTTATAGATGCGTTTTTATCAATAAAGTACTGAGTTTTTAAGAATAAGAATTGGTTTTGGAAATTAAATGTTTTTTTATTTTTAATTTTTTTAGAGAGATATATGCACATCTTTTTTTTTGATAGAACTGTAAACAACTTTTATCTTTTTTTGTGAGATTGAATTTTTAAAATTATTTACTGTAGATATAAATTTTGAAATTTTGATGAAAAAAGATTTATTTTGTTATTTAATCCATTTAAGTAGAAATTTATGGAATACTTACTTAACTAACTTCCCTTACTTCATGAAAAAAATTAATATTTAAAAAAGTAATATATATCTATATACGTGCCCTTAAAAGGTGCTTTATTACCCACACAAACCCACACCCCATAAAGGGTGGGGGGTTCATACCCTTAGAGTTGTTTATATATGGGGATTGGATTTGATAGGTTAAAAATAATCGTTGGTTTTGGTTTAAAAATATGGTAATTTTTTTTTTTTAACAAATTCAACCTCTTTAACTTTTTAAGAAAAAAATGTTGAATATAATAAAGACACCAAAACAATTACAAATTAAAACAATAAATTTGGATTTTCGTAAAATAATTTGAGAAAATGTGAAAATGAAATTCGTAATTTTTTACTTTAATTTGAATTTTTTTTTTCTTTTTTTAATTATTTTTAATGAAATTTTTCTTTTAAAGTTAAAGTTATTGTTATATTTTAATTTTTATCTTACACAAAAGATTTTTTTAAAAGATAATTCTTATATTGAATATATCAATTCCAATCCTCTAATATCATAAAGTATGTGCGTAAGAAGCCCCCTTTAGGGGGATTTTTTTTTTTTGGGGGGGGTGTAGGTAATAAAGTACCCTTTAAAGGTGTGTAGATATACAGTCAGTTCCACTTTTAAGGCACAAACTTTCAACCAAATTTAAGGCACAAAAAAATTTCAAATTAAGGGACAAAATTTAGAATTTTTTATTTACAATTTATTTTACTAGAATCTGAATTTTGTCCCTTAATTTGAGATTTTTTCTGTGCCTTAAATTTCGTTGAATGTTTGTGCCTTAAAAGTGGAACTGACTGTATATTACTTTTTTAAATATTAATTTTTTTCATGAAGAAATAAAAGTTAGGTACATAAGTAGTACAGACATCACTCCTTAAATAGATTAAATCATAATATATAAGGTATTTCCAAAAAAGCGTGGCATTTTTTTTTACTTTTTATAATAAATTATCTTTGTTCTTGGAGTTATATGTTCATTGGTAATACCAAATTAAGTTTAATATTAATACAAATTGAATAAATAGCTAATGTATTGATTTCAAAATATGATGGATGGAATATTTCCAAAAAATGAAAAATAAAAAATTAACACTTTTTTTGGTGAAAAGAATGTACGACCAAGTTCAATAAAAAAATGAAAATTTGGAAAGGGTACAATTGATTTTTTAATCAATCAAATGTATTTATATATTTTCAATTCTATATTAAAATTTGTTGAGATTAAACAAGTTATTGAAAACTATTTTTTGGATCAAAAATAAAATAATTAACACAAATTTTCACGAGTTGAAAATATCAGATAAAATTGAGATCAGAAATTTTAATATCTTTTCTTTATGTAATACAATACTAAGAATCAAATTAAATTATTCTTAGGAATCTATAAACAATATTTAATAATTTTGTATCTTTAAATACTTTTTTTCAAAATTTAGTTGAATAAATATATTTTAAAATAAATGTGCCCCTCTTTTTTTGGAAATAGCTTATATAACCCCCATTGATAAAATTTGGCATCAAAGTAACACCAAAAATCAAATATTAGTAAAATAGAATGTCAATTTATTGTATTTTTCCAAACCTAATACAAAAGCACATTTCAGTTAGAGAGTATTAGCGTTTTAATAAGTACAGCCAGTTTCACTTTTAAGACACGAACTTTCAAGAAAATTTAAGGTATTGTAAAATCTAAAATTAAATAAACAAAATTCAAATTCTTGAAAATAATTAGTGTAAAAAAAAAATCCAATATCTGTACTTTTATTTGAGATTTTTATTGTGCCTTATATTTCATTGAAAGTTTGTGTCTTAAAAGTGGAGCTGACTGTAATCATTTTAATCGAAATAAAAGAAAAAAAATATAAAACGAAAAAATCAAAACCTGGTGATGTCCAAAATGATGAATGAAACGAGCGGAACATGAAAAAATGTATTGGTAAATTTGTTGGAATTTCACCAACAATTCTTGATCGATCAAATGATAAGATACCATTAACCAATTGTATGTGTATTTTATCAATTTCACAAACTCTACACTAACCTTCTATCAACTATCGAAAGAAATTACAAATATAACTAAACCCATTACAAAATTTGAAAAAAGGAAATGAAAACAAAAAAAAAAAGACAAAAAATGAAAATAGTTTGTAAAATCAAAATTCTTTCTAAATTGAAAAAGTATAGTATTGTTATTCTTTCAACTGTTTAAACAGTGTCCAATTTTTTTAGAATATAGTTTATATTATCAAACTTTCAAAATTTATTTCTACAGTAAATAAAATAAAAAATCCTATCTCATAAATATAGATAAAAGATGTTTACAGTTCTATCAAAAAAAAAAAAAAATGTCATATATCTTTCTAAAAAAGTAACTTAAAAATAAAAAAAAAAAATACAATTAAAAAGTTCTATCTTCCTTAGTATTATCAAAGTGTGTAAACGATATGATACTTTATTGATTTATATCTGCACATTATATAATTTTTTGTCACAATATAAAAACTTCTTATAAATATATTATAAACTATGATATTAAGATGTTATGATACATTCAGTTCTGCTTTTAAGATACAAAGTTGAACGAAATTTAAAACATAAACTCTTTTTCAAAAATTGTGACTCACCTGAAATAATAATTTGAAAAAAAATTATCCTTTAGTATTCAAGAACAATTAATAACTAAATATGACTTGTAATTCTCTTTTAAGTCATTCTAAATCTATAAAAACCTGATATTGTAAAAATTAAAAAAAAATAAAACCAAAAACTAAAAAAAAGCGAGTCACACTTTTTGAAAAGAGCATTACCAATTTTCTATTAATGAACTTTCACTGAAAAAAAGTTGAAAACCAAGATTTTTTATGAATAATTAAATCCATTTTCAAAGACATTACATAGTCTCAATTTTCTTAGTGATTATTTGTCTTTTCGAAGATCTCTTTTTTTTTTTTCCACATGATCTTTAAAAAAAAAAAAAAAAAAAAAAAAAAAAAAAAAAAAAAAAAAAAAAAAAAAAAAAAAAAAAAAAAAAAAAAAAAAAAGAAAAACAAAAACAAAAGAAAAACAAAAATTTGAAAAAGCAATACTAAAATTTGCAAAATTAGAAAAAATGATTCTGAAAAAAAAAATTTGAAAATATTTTTTGTAAAGAATACTGGAATAAACCCTCAAAACAACTCCCATTAACATTATAAAGTGAGTCAAAATTTATGAAAAATAGTTTAGAAAAAATTTTCAAATTAAGGTACAGAAAATTCAAATCCAAGTAAAATAATTTGAAAAGTGAAAAATTCCAAAATTTGTGCTTAAATTTGAATTTTTTTTTTTTGCCTTAAATTTTGGTTAAAAGTTTGTGTCTTTAAAGTGGAACTGAGTGTAGAATAAATATTTATATCATATTTATTAATAAATCTGATAAATATAAGACTCAAATGGAATTAATCAACTCATTTCCAGTCAAAAAACACTATTTATACTTTGAGAATTACATGTTTTCAATAGTTTGAATGGGTAGTTTGATGAAAAATTCATTTTTGAAATTATTAAAATCGAAATCAAAATTTCACATTTTTTCGTATTTTTTTTTTAATTGAATTATTTTGTTACACAATTGTTTTTAAAAAAATTTTTTTTTTAATTACAAGAACTACCTTCACATGTTTATAAGGTTTTATTGTAATAATTTTTAAAAGATGGAAATTATTGTAGTCTTATAATATTGATTTCTTATGGAATTTTCTTTTTTTTCTTCAATTATAGATCAAAATGAACATTGTTAGATTTTTTTTTTCACCAGAATGAGGTTAAACTCAAGATTTGAGTTTTTTCATTTTTTTTTTTTTGAAAATATTTTACTTCGTTTTGATTAATATTTTATCAATTATGCTCTGATGTATATTATTCTAATCATTTCTTATATATTTTCCAAAAGTCAATTAAGTAAAATAAAATTGAAATTTAAAATTATTTTTAGTTTTTTGGATAACATTTTTCCAAAATAAAGTATATCTTTATTGAATCAGAAGTGTAGGTTATACAAACCTGATAATTATATATATATATATATATATATATATATATATATATATATATATATATCCATAAAATATTGAAAGTGATAAATAAGTTAACTAAAATATATCAAAATAATAAGTTTTTTATTTTTTAATTAATTAAATTAGAAAGAAGATAAAATTAGATAAATATTGATTAAAAAAATATTGATTTGAAATAATGCTCAAATTATCAGGTAATGTTTTATAAAATTATTTTTTTCCATTTTTCCCCTAGTTAAATCTTCTTTATATTGGGAAGAAGAGTTACAAAGGAAAAAGATCAAGTGGTTACTTTCTAATACTGTGCCACTGAAACACGAAAGTATGAGTAACTTGAAAATAAAAACAAAAAAGCAAAGGCTAAAATGACCAAAGGTTGAAAGCAAATAAGATCAAAAAAAAAAAAGAAAAGAAATTACAACAATTAAACAACGATCCCCAAGTGAACATTCATGATGAATTATCAAATTATTAAATCAACCAAAAGTATCTTGGCTGTGATTTTGGGAGTTCTTAATTAAAGATAGCATGTTTTTTTTTATTTTTTTTACCAATTTCTTCTTATAAACTCTTTTTAATTTTTTTTCTTTTTTCTGTATTTTTTTTCAATTTTTTGCTTTTGATTTTTAAACATAAATAAAATTTGGGTGTGTATTTCCCTTGAACAATCATGAACTCTAGGATTTTACGCTTAATTTTTTTTTGAGGAAATTTAAGTAAAATGACATCTAGAGTGTAATTTACACTTCTTCCATCAATAAACGTTTTATAAAATTTATAATTTTTATTTTATTTTTGTTGGTGAATTGTTTTTATTTGAATTTTAGATCTGTAATTTTATTTATTTGATCTTATGTTTCGAAAGTTGTTGGATTATCATCAAAAAATAAGTAGTAAAACTATTTTTATAGATTGTTAATGAAATTTAATTAAAAAAGTACTGTCAGTTTCACTTTTAAGGCACAAACTTTCAACGAAATTTAAGGCACAATAAAAATCTCAAATTAAAGCACAAAATTCAAATTTTAGTAAAAATAAATTGTAAAAAAAAAAATTCCAAATTTTGTGCCTTAATTTGAGATTTTTTTGTGCCTTAAATTTCGTAGAAAGTTTGTGTCTTAAAAGTGAAACTGACTGTAATTTAGAATATTTTGATTTATAAAAAATTTTTAGATAAAAGAATTCGATTGGTTTTTTGAAGAAAATTGAGAGTTGAAAATGAGAGTTGAAAATTGAGATTTGTAAAAAAGCACAAATTAAAGTTCTTAATAATTATTTTTTTTATTAAAAATTAAAAAGAAAGAAAGAATGTAAAGAAAAAGATACTTGATAATTAATAACATTCTAAGAATTACAGAAATTACAAAAAACTTGAAGATATATTGTAATCAAAAGAAGAAATCAATTAATTCCAAACAAAAAAAATCATCATTTATGTATTACTCAGTCAAATTAATAAAGATAATTCAAGATCTCCTTTGATACTATGATCCCATGAAGTACAGTTATCAAAATAATATGTACCTAAAATCCTATAATCCAAATTTCAAAATTAAATCAGTGCTTTTTTCTTCTTGTAGCAGTTGAACATCTAATTCACTATCTAATAGTATAAAGGGTTTCTAATTAATTTTGAAAGTAAAACCCCTTGATGTTTTAGGTCAATTTTAACTTAATAATACAATTCGTGTAATTGTTTTTAATAATTTTCTCAGTATTTTTGTAATTTTTTGTTTTTTGATGAATATAAAATATTCTCCAAAATTTACTTTTATTTTATGAGTTGAAATCTTTCAATTTGATCCTTTATTTCACCAATTTCTTTTTTAAAGAACAAAACCATTTAAGAAACCAACACCATATTTACTAATTAGTTTATTATCAGTTTCTTATAATCAGTTAATGTTTAGGTCTTCTATAACAAAAAAAAAAAAAACACACACAATCTTTGTATTTTGGAACATGGTATTAAACTTTTCTGCAAAAATTATTTTAACAACTGTAAAGTAAAATTGAAATTGGGAATGAAATTTTTTTGAAATTTTTCATAATTTTCACTATTTTTTGTTGATTTTTTGTTTTTTTTTTTAATAATAAAAAATTTCAAAAAAAGTTATTCTATTTTTTTGCACTTAATGATATTTTCAATTTTTCTCTATCTATTATTTTCAATTCTTCTTTTTTTTTTTTGGATTTTTTTTTGTTTTTTTTTTAGAAAACTAAATTAAGTTTCAAATACTTCTGATGACTGTGTATATTATAGACACTCTTTGAATTAGAAGTATCTAATTTAGTCATGTCAGAATTCACGAATTGGGTCACAAAAGAATTTTCAAATTTATTCATGAAAGAAGTTTCAAATTTAATCTCGAATTTAGTGAAGAAAGAAGTTTCGAATTTAATCTTGAATTTATGTACAAATTTAGTATCAATTTTATTCTAGAATTTAGTCACTAAAGAAGTTTCAAACTTAATCTCGAATTTAGTCACAAAAGACGTTTCAAACTTAATCACAAATTTATGCACTAATTTAGTCTCAAATTTATTCTAAAACTTACAGTCAGTTTCACTTTTAAGGCACAAACTTTCAACGAAATTTAAGGCACAATAAAAATCTCAAATTAAAGCACATTTTTTGGAAATTGTTTTTTTTTACAATTTATTTTACTAGAATTTGAATTTTGTGCCTTAATTTGAGATTTTTTTTTGTGCCTTAAATTTCGTAGAAAGTTTGTGTCTTAAAAGTGAAACTGACTGTAATCACTTCAAAATTCTCTCTTTACTAGTTTAGATTACTCTTTTCACTGAACAATTCACAATAAATTCGAATATAACTCTATCTTTTGAAGTAATTTTTCCTATTTGATCTTGCATTTTTAGAATTTTATGTTTTAATAATAGAACTTTAGAAAATTAATTCCATATTCACTCATCATTTATTATAGATTTATTTGATCAATTAATGTATTCGGTCTTCTTACAGTAAGTTTCACTTTTAATGTACAAACTTTTAAAAAAAATTAAGGTAGCACAAAAAAATCACAAATTAAGGTACAAAATTTGGAATTTTATTTTTCACAAAAGTATTTTACTAGTTTCTGAATTCTGTGTTTTATTTTGTGATTTTTTTTCTACCTTATTTTTTGTTGAAATTTTATGACTTTAAAGTAGAATTGAATGTATAAAAAAATAACTTTTTTTATTTGGAATCATAGATTAAACTTTTTTGTGAGTATTATTTTGACAACAGTACTTATGAATGAATTCAAAAATATAATAAAATTCAAAAGTTTTTGTAAATTGTTAAAATAGTTAAATGATTCACTATAACTCCATTTCCTGAAATTTGGAAATACTTTTGAATTATTATTTTTTGATTATTTATATGTTTTTTTTTCTTTTCATTTCATTTTTTCAACTATTATATATATATATATATATAATAGTTGAAATTAAATTGGTTGATTTATAATAGTTTAAAGTTGAGTTCTTTAAGGAGTATTACTTGAAAAAAAAAAAAAAAAAAAAATTAGATAGTGTCTAAACCTTTGAATCTCAGAATAATTATGAATAGAATTTAAACCATATTTGACAATACATTTTTTTTATTGTTATTCTACCATTAAAAAAATTTTTGAAAACAAAATTCTTCGAATGGTAGTGTATATATACTCTAATTCTATCTAGACATACTATTAAACGAAAGATGTTTCGAATTTAATCTCTAATTTAGGCACAAATTTAGTCTCAAATTTAATCTCGAATTTAGTCACAAAGGACGTTTCAAACTTAATCTCGAATTTAGTCACTAAAGATGTTTCAAACTTAATCTCTTCAAAATTCTCTCTTTAAAAGATTGTATTTTAATTTTTTTTTATTTCATTAATAACCCTTCATAAAAAATCCTTACTAAAAAAGTTTTGCGCATAATTTTTTTTTTAAAATTGGCAATTATTTGTTTTTTTTTTTGTTTTTTCACATACATTAAGTTCTAATTTTAACGCATAAACTTTAAACAAAAAATTTTTGGTACTGAAAAATCTCAAATAATTCCACAAATTTTGGAATTTTTTTAAAATACAATTTATTTTTCTAATAATCTGAATTTTGTGCCTTAATAAATTTTAAAGAACCAAAATAAATTCCAATGGAAAGTTTATTCCTTAAAAGTGAAACTGACTGTATCACAACTGTAAATATGGAATGTTGTAAAAAAAAAATAGAGTTTTTACAATTTTAGAGATAAATAACCTAACAATGCCTTCATCTGAATTTTGGTAATAGTAAACGAATTGTTCGTTTTGATTTTTGAGCTAAAAGAAGATTTTTCAATAGAAAACTGGTTATGTGAATAACCAATATTTTTGTTTGAAAAATGATTTTTTTTTAAAAATAAAATGGAGAGATTGGTATTTAACAAATGATTTTTTGATTAAAATTATTACAGTCAGTTTCACTTTTAAGTCACAAACTTTCAACCAAATTTAAGGCACAATAAAAATCTCAAATTAAGGCACAAAATTCAGATTCTAGTAAAATAAATTGTAATAAAAAAATTACAAATTTTGTACCTTAATTTGAGATTTTTTTGTGCCTTAAATTTCGTTGAAAGTTTGTGCCTTAAAAGTGAAACTGACTGTATTAATCGTAGAAAAAAATGTTATTTTTGTTAATTTTTTTTTTATTTTTTTTTTATTTTTTGTTTATTTTTTCTACATTTCTTATAAAAATAAAAACACAATTATTAAATCATGGGAATGGTAAACGATGTATGATTTAATAATTAATTTATGGGTGGGCGATTTCCAAAATCCAAGGGAAATTGACAGAAAGAGTGAGTATAAAAGAGGGATTGGGTTTTCAAAAATATTTTTTACAATATTTCAAAAAACTTTTGGTATATTGTTATTTAACTATTTATGGTTTTGTGATCAAATGGGTATGAATAGTTAAATTATATGTGGTGGGATGATCACAATTTGTGAGTCGAGTGACTAACCGAAAACAAAAGAGAAACACTTCAATAGTCACAAATATTTTTACTATCTATTTGGATTGTGACCTAATGGGTTAGATAGTAAATATTTATGGGTGGGTTGGTCACATGGGAAGGTATTTTGATTGAATTTTTGAGTTAAAATTATTAAAATTTTTATCATTTTTTTGATCAAAATACCTTCCCACTGCGAAGCCCCATGCCAAAATTTTCATTTTTTTTGGAATATTAAATAAAAAAACGGCCGAAATAAAACGAAATTAACAGTATCTCAAAATTTCTTGGTGATTTTTTCATTGAAATAATGACACATAAAATGATTTTTTCATTCAAATTGGAGAATATTATAAAGATCCTGAGTTTTAAATTTTAAATGAGATTGGAACAAAGTGTGTTGAGACAAATACAGTCAGTTTCACTTTTAAAACACAAACTTTAATTGAAAATAAAGCACAAATTGTCTCAAATTAAAGCACAAACATAAAGTATCAAAATAAAGCACATTTTTTTTTTTGAATATTTTTTTCATTTTTTCAATTTTTTTAAAGAGAATCCAATCAACTATGCACTCCTCTCTGGAAAAACAAAAAAAAAAAAAAAACGAAATTTTCAAAAAAGTCAAACAAAAACTACTTTGAAAAAATCTTAAAACAAAAAGAAAAGATAACTTACCAACTTAGTATACTCTTATAAAACTAAAATTTATTCGAAATCAACTAATTGTAAATTAAAAAGTCTTTAACTTGTAATGAATAAAGTGAAAATATCACTTTATAAAATTAATAAGTATTAAGTCAAATACTTATCAAACAAAAAAAAATCAAAATAAAAACAAAAAATGTTCTAAAAGATTTTATTTTTGACTGATACATATGTGTAGATGTATTCATACACATACATGTATACATACGTCCGTACATATATATCAGTTAATATTTACTCTTTGAAAATATCAATAGAGAAACTGTTTGACCCGCTAAAAGATTGTTAAAATCTTTAGGGGTTTTAATTTTTTACCTTTGTATGTAGACCTGCCAATATCATTAAAATGATACAAAGTCGATATAATCCGCACTAAAGATGTATATCGTTGGTTAAACCCATGTGTTTTACTGAATGAACTTGAATTGCGAAGTTTAAATGATTTTTTTTTTGGAGTGTCAGAATGTTGGCACAGTGTTTCATCCATACACCATATTCGATCTGAAGTAAGTTCGTTCTCTTCAATATAATGGGTATAAGTTTGGAAAAAAATGAGTATTATCTCTTTTTTTATCTTCTTCCGATTTGGGTCTATCTTCAACATGGTCAATTGATTTACAATATAAACCGCGCAAATTCATCCAGCGATAAACAGCTGCTCTACTGACACTTGTAGCCTTACCACTACGGTATTTTTTATTTTCTAGTAACCCAATGATGTGTCTTCTGATATATGGTCCTTTTAAAGGTGCTACAATTTCAGGATACGTCTTTTTCGTCACCTTCCATTACTAGATGCTTCTTGATCCAATCCCATAATATTGTATTGCCTTCGCGGTTGAGGGCAGATATAGAAGGATCTTGATACATTTTAATTACCTGACTTTTCCATTTGCGGATTGTGTCGTGTGGTGCATCACGTTTCGAACCGAGTCTTTTCCAAGTTATGACACTGTCCATATATTCTTGAACTGTTTCGAACTTGAATTTTTTTCTCATAACTTTTCCTTTTCCTCTTATTATGTGAATAATCCCGAGGTACTTCCGAAGAATACATTTTTCGTATTTCCTCTTCAGTAATAATTGTAATTTTTGAATTGTTGGTGTTTGGTTGTTTTCTTTTTTCAGACATAATTGAATGAAATAAAGAGTGTAATAAAATATTTTGTTGGTGGTTTGTTGAATTATTAATATAAAATCAATAATTCGAGTCTTATTATATTCTTATTCTAAAATCAATAATAAAAAAATATAATAAGAATTTATCAAGCCCCTACCCCATTATTTTCGATAACGCCTTGATAAATTCTATTTTATATGGTTTATTAATATATATATATATATATAATGATTTAGAATGTTTATTTCATTCTATCGGTAAAATATACCAACATATGATTATAATCAAAGATCAAATCGGAATAAATGATTATATCGAACCATTCAATTAGCTAGAATAAAAAGATAATTCGATGTTTATTCTAGTATAAAAATAAGGAGTCGAGTCAAACTTATTTTGATTAATTGAAAAATACAATACATAATTTAACCAGATATAATCTTTTGATTATAATCATACGTTGGTATATTTTATCGATAGATTGATCTAAACATTGGGATAACATGGGTTTATCCTATCATAGTAAACAATAAACGCGTTTAAAAATATTTATTGTTCTTTTTTGTTCAAAGTGGTACCTTTGATCAAAATTATCGATATTTTATCTTCGAACCAACAAAAGTGTGATAATATACATATGGTTGTTTAGTCCCAAATAGTATATAACGAGGTGTTTCATGAGCTCTATCACACTTTTGAAACAATTTTATACAATTGGTATCAATTTCCACTTAATATATTCAAAGGGAAAAAGTTATTTCTGATTATTGTCTATCGTGCTTAAAAAACAAAATGTTTTCTAGGTGTACCAAATTCGTCTATCGTTTTATTTAACAGGGGATATTAACACTATGTGTTAATATTATATTATAACCTTGTGGTAACTCTGTCAAGTTACCAGTGCAAAGTTAGCCCTGTTGGGTACCACTATCGGGCAACTCTACGGTAACTCTGTCGAGTTACCAGTGTAAAGTTAAACCTGTTGGATATAATTGTCGGACAACTCTACGGTAACTCTGTCGAGTTACAAGTGCAAAGTTAGCCCTGCTGAGTACCCTTGTCGGGCAACTCTACGGTAACTCTTTCGAGTTATCAGTGCAAAATTAGCCCTGTTGGGTACCCTTGTCGGACAACTCTACGGTAACTATTTCGAGTTATCAATGCAAAGTTATCCCTTTTGGGTACCACTTGTCGGATAACTCTACGGTAACTCTTTTGAGTTATCAGTGTAAAGTTAGCCCTGTTGGGTACCCTTGTCGGACAACTCTACGGTAACTCTGTCGAGTTATCAATGCAAAGTTAGCCCTGTTGAGTACCCTTGTCGGACAACTCTACGGTAACTCTGTCGAGTTACAAGTGTAAAGTTAGCCCTGCTGAGTACCCTTGTCGGACAACTCTACGGTAACTCTTTCGAGTTATCAGTGCAAAGTTAGCCCTGTTTAGTACCCTTGCCGGACAACTCTACGGTAACTCTTTCGAGTTATCAGTGCAAAGTTAGCCCTGTTGGGTACCCTTGTCGGACAACTCTACGGTAACTCTTTCGAGTTATCAGTGTAAAGTTAGCCCTTTTGGGTACCCTTGTCGGACAACTCTACGGTAACTCTTTCGAGTTATCAATGCAAAGTTATCCCTTTTGGGTACCACTTGTCGGACAACTCTACGGTAACTCTCTCGAGTTGTCAATGCAAAGTTAGCCCTGTTGAGTACCCTATAGGGTAACTTCGGCGTGACTCTGTCGAGTCATATGTGTGAAATTAGCCCTATACTATAGCATATACACGTAGCATAAATGTACAAAACCCCAATGGGTCCATCAACCATTGTGTTATATACTATGTGACATGGGGTGGGTGACCTATACATGTCAAGGGGTGAGCCATAGCCATAAAACTATGATTCGAGACCTGAGGTTTAAACCATATCAAACTTCATGACATGGTGTCCTCATGGTATAACATCAAAAGTACTTTTCGCACCACATTCCAGGATATCCAAATAAGCTAACAAAAGTTTTCATTTTTTTCTAAAAAAAAAATTATTTTTTTTACAAAAAATGAAATGTCTTAAGAAATAGAGTTCGGAAAAAAAATTTGTTATTTTTTGGACTCTTTGTCATTTTTGAATAAAATGACAAAGGAAATAAAAAATTAATTCCTTTGTTATTTTTTTTTTCCGAGCATGGGGATTTTTACAAGGTGCTTTGAGATTTTTGAAAAAAATGACAAAGAAAATTTAATTCCTTTGTCATTTTTTCTTTGTGTTTAAAAAAATTTTTTTCTGATCGTGATTCTTGATCAATTATTTGATTTCATACACTCAGTATTATTTGATCTGTGTCAAAATCGTCTGAAAAATCGATTTTTAAAACTCCGGAGTCTCAAAAACGTGTACTTTTCGAGTTCTGACGAGACATTAAAATTACTTGTATTTAGGAACGATTTTAATATATTTCAAAAAAAAAACAAGTTTTTTTTTACAGTAAATTAAACAAAATTTTTTTGTTTTTTAAAAAATTCGAATTTTTTTTTGAAAAATTTTGGGAAAAAAAAAATTGTGCCTTATTTTGAGAAAAAAATTTTGTGCCTTATTTTGAGATTTTTTTGTGCCTTAAATTACTACAAAAAGTTTGTGCCTTAAAAGTGAAACTGACTGTAGTTGATTTTGCAAATTTCGTCCTTAAATGTGAGTTTTTTGTTAATAATATTTTTTTTCAAAATTGTGAATATTTTTGAGATCTCCAATATTAACATATTTGAATTTTTGAGATAGAAAAGGAGTGACTTATTTGTATTTGTTGGTTTAGTTGATTAGTAATACAATGGATTATTCTTTGGGGTTAATTTTTTCAATTAATTCATTTTACTTTTCCTTTTCAAATTGTACTTTCCGTGATTTCTTCTGTGATTCCTTTAATAAGGTTTCTTGTTCTTTTTCGATTCCTGTGATTTCACTAATAAGATTTCTTGGATTTCTGTTGTGATTTCCACATAAAAATCGTATTAAACTTTTTAACCCTCAAAGAACGTGCTGTTATCCCCTTTTTAGACATTAAACTTGGATTATCAGGTTATTAATTTAGAATTGGATGACTCATCAATTTAAAAATTGTTCAAAAAGTTGTCAATGTACTTACACTTCAACTCTTCTTGGTGTTTGTTCTTGTTGTCCAAAACCAAAGTTGCAAAGAGAAATAAAGTCAGCTAAAGAATTGTTTCTAGTTTGCTCATCAATTTAACAAATTACAAAATCGATTGGATCTCTTTCAAATTACAACCTAATAAATAACACAAGGCAAAATTTATTGGTGTATCTCATCTCTCCTTTTATCCAATTTTAAAATATTACATTTTTTAAAAAACAAAACAAAAGCCAAACAAAAAGAATTGAAAAAAACAAAGAAAAAAAGAAAGGTATCAAAGGAAAGGATTAAAACTTACTTTTGTTGGTTTTTTTATGGTTTTCAATCAATTTTTAATTTTTTGGTTTTTTTGAGATGATTAAGGTAACTTATCAATCCTGATAGTGGTTGTCTATGTTTTTTTTTCGATCTGAGTTTGTTTATAGTTTTGGATGCCTGTTTTCAAAATCGATAGAGATTCGATCCAGCAATTACTAAAAGTTTGAATTAATTCAATGTGGAAATTTGTTTGGTTTTGGAGAAAAATGCGTCTAAAGGTAATCTGAGAAGTTTAGAAAGAAGGTTTACCATCAATAATAAAATTAATAGATCCTAAATAATAATTGTTTTATATGTTAAGATTTTTTTTTTGTTTTTGTTGTTTTTGGTTTGTTGTTTTTTGTTTAAAATGGAGAAAAAAGATTTTAAAAGATTGATTAACTCAAACTTGTTCTAATGGTTTTTGTTTCCTCTTTTTTTTATGTTTTTATTTATTGATAGATTGCTTTAAGTTGGTTTTTTTCTGTAAAAAAAAGTATGATTGAAAAAGAAAAAATGTTAGTCTATGGCAAAGAGAAAGCTTCATAGGAATTATACAGTAAGTTTCACTTTTAAGGCACAAAATTTCAACGAAATTTAAGGCACAAAAAAAAATTTCAAATTAAGGTGCATTATTCATATTCTAGTAAAAATAAATTGTAAAAACTAAAATTCCAAATTTTGTGCTTTAATTTGAGATTTTTTTGTTCCTTAAATTTCGTTGAAAGTCTGTGCCTTAAAAGTGAAACTGACTGTATGGATAAAGAGAATATAGACTTTAATTTTTGGTGAAAAGGTTGTTATTGTGTTTTTATATGAATTCTCTTAAAATTTTAACAAATATTGTTTGTTGTTTGTTGATTAAAAAAAAATATTGAAAAATACTTTTTGAAAAATAAACCAATAATTTTTCGAATTTATTTTTTATTTTATTAATCTTACAATAATATATAATTTTTTTCAATTTTCGCAAAATTTTTGGTTTATTCTTTGCTCCCAATTACAAAAAACACCAAGACTCAATTTTTTTGGAACTTAAAAACAAATGTTCAGTTCTTGGAATTTTTTTATTCAATTTTTTGAGTTAAAAAATTTTGCTCATTTTTATTAGAGTCATAAAAATACACATAAGGGATTAGCGTCTACAAAGGAGAAGTCTAGGATCAAAGAATGTTGTTATTGGGTTTAATTACATTATTGCTACATGGTTCAAATGTATCTAAAAAATCGATTAGTCAAGTAGTAATATTTGTTGATCTCATCAATTAAAAATGATCTATGTATTAGTAAAAAACCCAACAATTTCAGAATAAAATCTACATTTAACCATAAATTTAAAGATTGAATTATCAATATTCAGACGTCACAATTGCAAAATACCCATCTTAAATTTGTGGCGAAATGTAGATTAGATGCTAAAAAATTCGTTTTTTTTTAAAAATTAAATAATTAACGAATAAAGTTTTTTGACAAATTATTTCTCAAATCATGGAAATATATTGATGTTACAAGTACTGTTATTTTCCAATTAAAAAACGAAAATTTGTACTTCAGGTTCCCAATATTATGAATTAAATATAAGCTGAAAAACCCTAAGATTCTTTATAAAATCAATTAGAAATGATACTTTTAGACCTTTATTTAATCTTTCTTATTAGACTTTGAGATAAAATTTTAAGTATGAGAATTGGATTTTTACAGTATCTTTATCAAAAGCAAACAAAACTAATCAGTCTTTGTACTTTTATGTTGGTGATGATTGAGTTAATCTTTGAAAATTAAAAATTATAAAAATAGTTACTTTTGGAGGTTCTAAATCTAAATTATTAAATACCAGAATACTGTATTTTGGGTTTCTATTATTAGATTTGGAAAAGGAATTAAAAAAATTGTTTTCAAAATGAAACTTTTTATTTAATTGTGATCATTAGTAAAAAATGTAATAATTTATTGTGCAATAAGCTTTATAATAGATATTTTAGAACTATTTGATCAATGGTACACTAATATCATTTGCACCCAATTACAACATACTTTGATTATAGAGAAATCTATGGTGAGGCTAATCACTTAAACTTTGGTTTATTTTCGACAATACTTCTTTCTTTATGTTTGGTGTTGTTTTGGGTGAATAAAATTGAAATCTTCAAAGATAAGGTTTTGTTATTAAAAAAATTAATTGAGGATCATTTAAATTTCTTTGATTTTCAAATACCTATTCTATTTACAGTCAGTTCCACTTTTAAGGCACAAACTTTCAACGAAATTTAAGGCACAAAAAAATCTCAAATTAAGGCACATTTTTTGGAATTTTTTTTTTTACAGTTTATTTTACTAGAATTTGAATTTTGTGCTTTAATTTGAGATTTTTTTTGTACCTTAAATTTCGTTGAAAGTTTGTGCCTTAAAAGTGAAACTGACTGTAGTAATTTTTAAAATTTGTGTTCTCTCTACACAAATATCTGAACTTTTTCATCATAAATAACACAATTATTAAGAATACACTGCTTTTTAAATGTTTTTTAGATCTAGCCTTCTGACCATTTAGCCACAACTGTGTAAAAGTTCAATGATATTATTGGTCAAACTACAAAATATGTTTTTTATAAACATTTTAACTAAGGACTATAAACTCTCTTATTTGCCCGAATTCCTAAATTTTTATTTAGCAATATAATTAAAGAATCAAAATTAAGTTATTACCCACTCAGGCTAATAAGCAGTTTGAATCTTTTTTTGTAATAATATTAGAAATATTATTATTATTTAATATATTAGATATATTAATTTTTTTTTAATTCAGATATCCAGATTTTGCCATTATTTTAATAGGCTGAAGAGTTCCATGGAAAACGAAATAGATCTTCAATAATATCTAAATTGTTCATTTTTTTACATAATTGACCTAGTTTTGATTTATTTTTATTCATAACATAAGAATACCTGTTAAGGTAATTTGTAAAATTTCCGAGTTTTAAAATTGAAGTTGAACCCTTCCATTTTAAATATCTTTTGTAGTTAGGTTGTTTTTTTTTTTGATTTGAGAAATAAAAAGAAAATTAAATAAATTTTCTTTTCATTTCTTAAATTTAAAAAAATCATCGTTAGCTTTTCCCGAATTTAAAAGAATTGAGTAAAATCTTTGTTTTTTCTCGACACTTTTAAATTCTGGAAAAGTGACTTTAGCTTTTTTTTTTGAGGTTTTCTGTTTTATTTGTTAAGTGCCCTAGTTTTTTTTGAGGTTTTCTATTTATTTGTGAAGTTTTTGTTGGGTTTTCATTGGGTTTTCCGTTTCTTTGTGAAGTGTTCTAGGTTTTTTTTTTTACCTTTTGAAATAAACAGAAAATTTTAACAAATTTTTGGTTTATTTTAAAAAGTAAAAAAAAAAAACTAACGAATTTCTATTGATTTTAACAAATAAATAGAAAACCTCTAGAAAATATAGACAATTCACTGCACTTGACAACACAACTGCTTATTTATAGTATTGTTGATTTGTATAAATTTTAGATATTCTTGAACTTTCCAACTTGTACTATTTTCTAAGTTTTTAATTCTAAAATTTTCTAGTACATTTTCCAACTTTTTATAATTTTTAGAGTGCCAATTTATATTTTCTGATTCTTTTTTTCTTAAAGGGAGATAATTAATTAATCCACCAAAATGGAGGATTTTATAATTTTTGAATTGATTTAAATCTTCTTTTATATATTGTTCTTCCGACCTGATCAATTTTTGCTTCAATTTGTTAAATAAGCCAAGGGGAATGTGAGTTGATTAATAAAAATTTGGTAATTTTTTTTTTAATCCACCTATCAATATCTTTGCAATCTGTTTTTGTCAAATCAAATATTTCTAATCTTTATTATAATTGGCTATGTAATACAGCTTTAAAAAATTGAATTTTTAATTCATTAGAATTTTTTTTTTTTTTTATGCTTGAGATATTGATTAATTTTTTAAAATTGACCCTAACTTTATCAATTTTTAATTTTAAATGAGTTTTTTTATCTAGCAAAATACCAAGATATAAAATTTTTTTTTGGAATTAAAGTTTTTTTTAGTTTTATCATCGTTCTGATTCATTCCATAATCTTTTATTATTTTAAAGAGTTTTGTAATTGAAAATTTATTTCTATTAACGATCCTTTCATCAGTAAAATCAGATCATCTACAAACTATTGAACATGTAACGAAAGTGATTAGATTTTTTCTAAGAGAAAATGAGTAATAAATCCAAATAATAGACGAGATAATGGACCTCCCTGGTAGACACTAATTCCCCCTTTGAGTAATAAGCAAGTAGGCATTCTACTATAATTTCATTTTTATATATTTTTTTATTGAATAATAAAGAAGTGAATGATGAATAGAGTAAAAAAAAATAAATTTATATCTATTGTAACAATATACATACTTTCTTTTTTAAATTTATCTTTTATTTTTTAATATTCACTCGATAAGTTTAAAACTGCAATTCTGGTATCTATTTTTTTTTTAATCCAAATTGGGGTTTTTGAAATTAAGACCCAAGAAACTTGCATTCCGGCATATAACTATTTAAGAAAAAATCTTGGGAGAGTTTGATTAATTGAAATTGGTCGATAATTAAGCGGAATACCTTCATCACCAGATTTATGAATGAATAATAACTTTCTTTTTTTATTAAATTTAATATTTTTCCGAGATATATCTTTAATCCAATTAAAATATATTTTTTGGATTATTTTTATAAAGTTTTCATAATTTATATAAAATTCACTACTTTGATTTTTTATTTATTTATATTGAAATATTTTATCAAATTCTTTGAATGATAGATTTTTTTCTTTGATATTGGATAATTTCCTTAATTTTGATTATTGAAAATATTTCTTCTATTTTAATATTTAATAAATTATTTTTATCTATAATGGATTTTTTAATAAAATTAAGAATATATATATATAAACTCTGTTTCAGTCAAAGGGGCCCAAAGTTTTTTTCAAATATTAATTATTTTATATAATTGACCTTTGAAGAACAAATAAGAAATGAACAGAATAATACACCTCAAAGAAATGTTGATACATGTCTGAAAGAAAACTAATTAATCAATAGCTTTTCTTGAAAATTGAAAAACTCAAATTCTTAGGGCCCTATTGAGAAAAACAACGATGTTCGTTGTGAACTTCTACTGGTATTCGAACAATAAATATGAAACATTTTTCACTTCATTTTCCATACTTTTCTTTTAGAAATTAAGCCCCCAAACAAAGTTTGTTGGTATTTGTGCTCTCTATTTGAAAAAAGGAAATGAAAATGAAGTGAAAATTTTTCACATTTATTAAACAAATATCAAGATCAAAGATCAAATTAAAATTGCAATAGAAATCAATAGATTTCTCAACAATCTTTACATGGTTTCAATTACATTAGAATAACAGGTTTTTACCAAGTGACTATTGATCTTGCAATAAAAATTTTTTTGCAACTGAATTACGGTTTAAAAAAAAAAATGAAAAAAAAAAAACAAAAATGTGAAAAAATGATTTCAATTTTGAAAATTTCCAAAATAAAATTTTTCTTCTAATATCGATGCAAACCCTTTAAACACGTGTATTATACCATTACAACTGGGCCCCTTTGACTGAAAAATAGTTTTTATATATATATATATATATATATATATTTGGTTTTTTACTTATCACTTTAACAAAACCAAAAAAAAGTTGTTTATTTTAGTAAATTTCCTAAAAATATTGATTATTTAGATAGGTATTTTTGTTTAGAATTGTTGAAAGGTTTTTGACCAAGAAATTTTTAAATTTCAAAACACTCTTTGCAATACTTCCAATAACAGTTGTTTTGAAAACTGTTGTTTTTTTTTTTTAATAAAATGAATGTTGGTGACACAAAAAATCTCTGTTTTTTTTTTAAATCATAGGTATTTTAAAATTTTAAAGTATAATTATTAAATTTATTTTGTGTCTTACAGTCAGTTTCACTTTTAAGGCACAAAATTCCAACGAAATTTAAGGCACAATAAAAATCTCAAATTAAAGCACAAAATTCAAATTCTAGTAAAATAAATTGTAAAATAAAAAATTACAAAACTTGTGCTTTAATATCAGATTTTATTGTGCCTTAAATTTCGTATAAAGTTTGTGCCTTAAAAGTGGAACTGACTGTACTAAAATACTAAATAATCAATAAAGTCAATCAGATTATCAATTCATTATCTGCCACTTTTTTTTTAAAAAGATTCCCTGAAAGTTTTTTTTGATCTAACAATTAAACAAGACCCATTCTGAAAAAAAATATTAAATGTTATAAAAATAACAGATACAGACTTGTTTAACCTATACTTCAATATAAAACCAACTTTTCTATTTTATAGAAGACTTAAACATTGGAAGATCAAAAAACCAACAATAAACTATAATTAAAAAATGTGTTGCCTTAAAAAAGTTATTTAATTAAAAATCAAATTCAAAACTATAGTATCAAATTAGAAAATTTATCTCTAAAAATAGACAAAATATTTGATAAAAATTTTTATCAAATAAAATCCAAAAACATAGATAAAAAGCAAAAATGTGAAAAAGTAATTTCAATTTTAAAAATTTCCAGCATAAATTTAAAATTATGTAATATATATATATATATATAGAACCATTTAAACACATGTAATTCACCCTCTATCACTGGACCCACATCGACTGGATAATTAGTTTTAAGTTTTAACTTTAAAATTCTTAAACTTTACCAAACAAATATTATTTTGAAACACACATTGTAAACTATTTTTTGCTTTCAAATCAATAATTATTTCAACTTCGTTCTACTTAAAATCTGATAACTACATACATTTTTTAAAAATTTGGAAAAAAAAATATTTATATTTTTCAAAATTTGGAAAAAAAAAAAAATTTATTTTTTTCAAAAACACAACTAGTTTACCAAACAAGTGTTATTGGGAGTATTGTAAAATCGAAAAAATGGTTTATTCTGAATTTTCTTCAGTAAAACTTGAAAATCAAATGGGAAATATTTTCATCCCCAACTAATTTTCAAATTCAAAAAATAATGTTTTAATTAAGGATTTT
>JANTQA010000035.1:0-76352 GCA_027625915.1 Anaeramoeba flamelloides | reverse complement strand
CCTGGCCTGACCTGCCCTGGCTGGCCTGCCTGCTGCCTGATGGCTGCTGGCTCCTGTGCCTGCCTGCCTCTGCCTGCCTGCCTGCCTCTCCTCTCCTGGCCTGGCCTGCCTGCTGCCTGGCCTGGCCTGGCCTGGCCTGGCCTGGCCTGCTGGCCTGCTGGCCTGGCCTGGCCTGGCCTGCCTGGCCTGGCCTGCCTCCTGGCCTGGCCTGGCCTGCCCTGCTGGCCTGCTGCCGCCTGGCCTGGCCTGGCCTGGCCTGGCCTGGCCTGCCTGGCCTGGCCTGCCCTGGCCTGGCCTGGCCTGGCCTGCCTGCCTGCCTGGCCTGGCCTGGCCTGGCCTGGCCTGGCCTGCCTGGCCTGGCCTGGCCTGGCCTGCCTGGCCTGGCCTGGCCTGGCCTGGCCTGGCCTGCCCTGGCCTGCCTGGCCTGCCTGGCCTGCCTGGCCTAGCCTGGCTGGCCTGGCCTGGCCTGCCTGGCCTGCTGCCTGCCTGGCCTGCCTGGCCTGCCTGGCCTGGCCTGACTGCGCCGCCTGGCCTGCCTGGCCTGGCCTGCCGCCTGCCTGCCTGGCCTGGCCTGGCCTGCCTGCCTGGCCTGGCCTGGCCTGCGGCCTGCCTGCCTGCTAGCGCCTGCCTGGCCTGGCCTGGCCTGCCTGGCCTGCCTGCCTGGCCTGCCTGGCCTGCGCAGCTGGCCTGCCTGCCTGGCCTGGCCTGGCCTGCCTGGCCTGGCCTGGCCTGGCCTGCCTGCCTGGCCTGGCCTGCCTGGCCTGGCCTGGCCTGGCCTGGCCTGGCCTGGCCTGGCCTGCCTGGCCTGACGCCTGGCCTGGCCTGGCCTGGCCTGGCCTGGCCTGGCCTGGCCTGCCTGGCCTGGCCTGGCCTGCCTGGCCTGCCTGGCCTGGCCTGGCCTGGCCTGCCTGGCCTGGCCTGGCCTGGCCTGCCTGGCCTGGCCTGCCTGGCCCTGGCCTGGCCTGGCCTGCCGCCTGGCCTGGCCTGGCCTGGCCTGGCCTGCCTGCCTGGCCTGGCCTGGCCTGGCCTGGCCTGCCTGGCCTGGCCTGCCTGGCCTGGCCTGGCCTGCCTGGCCTGGCCTGGCCTGCCCTGGCCTGCGCAGCCTGGCCTGGCCTGGCCTGGCCTGGCCTGCCTGGCCTGGCCTGGCCTGCCTGCCTGGCCTGGCCTGGCCTGCCTGGCCTGCCTGCCTGCCTGCCTGGCCTGGCCTGCCTGGCCTGGCCTGGCCTGCCTGGCCTGGCCTGGCTGCGGCCTGGCCTGGCCTGGCCTGCCTGGCCTGGCCTGCCTGCCGCCTGGCCTGCTGCCTGGCCTGCCTGGCCTGGCCTGGCCTGGCCTGGCCTGGCCGCCTGGCCTGGCCTGCCTGCCTGCCGCCTGGCCTGCCTGGCCTGCCTGCCTGGCCTGCCTGGCCTGGCCTGCCTGGCCTGGCCTGGCCTGGCCTGGCCTGGCCTGCCTGGCCTGGCCTGCCTGGCCTGGCCTGGCCTGGCCTGCCTGGCCTGGCCTGGCCTGGCCTGCCTGGCCTGGCCTGGCCTGGCCTGCCGCCTGGCCTGCCTGGCCTGCTGGCCTGGCCTGGCCTGGCCTGGCCTGGCCTGCCTGGCCTGGCCTGGCCTGGCCTGGCCTGGCCTGCCTGGCCTGCCTGGCCTGCCTGGCCTGGCCTGGCCTGCCTGGCCTGCCTGGCCTGCTGCCTGCCTGCCTGCTGCGCCTGGCCTGGCCTGGCCTGGCCTGGCCTGGCCTGCTGGCCTGCCTGGCCTGGCCTGCCTGGCCTGGCCTGCCTGGCCTGGCCTGGCCTGGCCTGGCCTGGCCTGCCCTGGCCTGGCCTGGCCTGGCCTGGCCTGCCTGGCCTGGCCTGGCCTGGCCTGGCCTGGCCTGGCCTGGCCTGGCCTGGCCTGGCCTGGCCTGGCCTGGCCTGGCCTGGCCTGGCCTGGCCTGGCCTGGCCTGGCCTGGCCTGGCCTGCGCGCCTGGCCTGGCCTGGCCTGGCCTGGCCTGGCCTGGCCTGGCCTGGCCTGCCTGGCCTGGCCTGGCCTGGCCTGGCCTGGCCTGGCCTGCGGCCTGGCCTGCCTGGCCTGGCCTGGCCTGGCCTGGCCTGGCCTGGCCTGCCTGGCCTGCCTGGCCTGGCCTGGCCTGGCCTGCGGCCTGGCCTGGCCTGCCTGGCCTGCCTGCCCTGGCCTGCCTGCCTGCCTGGCCTGCCTGCTGGCCTGGCCTGCCTGGCCTGGCCTGGCCTGGCCTGGCCTGGCCTGGCCTGGCCTGGCCTGGCCTGGCCTGGCCTGCCTGGCCTGGCCTGGCCTGGCCTGCCTGGCCTGCCTGCCTGCCTGGCCTGGCCTGGCCTGGCCTGGCCTGGCCTGGCCTGCCTGGCCTGGCCTGCCTGCCTGGCCTGGCCTGCCTGGCTGGCCTGGCCTGCCTGCCTGGCGCCTGCCTGCCTGCCTCCCTCTCCCCTCCTGCCTGGCCTGCCCTTGCCTGCCTCTGCTGCCTTTCGCTCCTCTGCCCTGCCTGCTCGCTTCGCTGTCTGCTGCCTGCCTCTCTGCTCCCTGCCTGGCCTCTGCCTGGCCTCCCCTGCGCCTCCTCCTCCTCCTCCTGGCCTGCTGGCCTCCTCCGCTGCTGCTTCCTCTCCTCTGCCTGCCTGCTCTCCCCTCCTGCCGCTGCCTCTGCCTCTGCTGCCTGCCTCCTGCCTCCTCGCCTCTCCTCTCCCTCTTCCTTGCCTGCCGCCTGGCTGCCTGCCTCGCCCTCCTGTCCCCTCCGCGCTCGCCTCTTTGTCCCTGCTCCGCCCCTCCTGCGCTCTGCTCCTCCTCTCCTCCGCCCTCCGCCTCCTTCTGCCTCTGCTCTCCTCTCCCGCTCCTCCTCTGCCTCCTCCTGCTCCTGGCCCGCCTCCCTTCTCGCTTCTCGCTGGCCCTTCCTGCTCCCTTGCCTCCCTCCCTTCCCCTCCCCCTCGCCCTCCTCGCCTCCCTCGCTCCCCCTCTCTGCGCTCTCCTCGGCCCTCCTCCCTCTTGCCTGCCTGTGCCTCTCCCCTCCTCCTCTTCGCCCCCCTGTCGCTCGCTCGTGCCTCTCTCCCTCTCTCTTCCTGCTCTTTCCTGCCGCTCTGCTCTCTCTGCTCCTCGCTCCTCCTCCTCCCCTCTGCCTCCTCCTCCCCCTCCTCCCTCTCTACCTAACCTACCCTAACCTAACCTAACCTAACCAAACCTAACCAACCTACTAACCAAACCTAACCAACCTAACCTACCTAACCCTAACCTAACCTAAACTACCCTAACCTACCCTAACCTAACCTAACCTAACCCTAACCTACCTAACCAGATAATTTTTTATTATTTAAGGATTTAAAAATAATGTTAAAGTTAATGTTAATGTTAATGTTACTTTTACTGTTAGTGTTAATGTTAATGTTAATGTTAATGTTAATGTTAATGTTAATGTTAATGTTAATGTTAATGTTAATGTTAATGTTAGTGTTAATGTTAATTTTATATGTTGATTTTTAATTTTTAATTTTTAATTGTTAATTGTTAATGTTAATGTTAATGTTAATGTTAATGTTAATGTTAATGTTTGTGTTAATGATGATGATGTTGATGTTGTTTAAATGATGATGATGATGATAATGTTGATGTTGTTATTGGCGCTTCTCGCGCGGAGTAAGGAGGGCTATCGCCTAACGGGGGTGTTATTACGCTGAGTCCATTTGGGTGTTAGCATTTGGGGTGGATGTTGATCAAATGTAAGGCGCAAGGGAATGTTTGTGAAATGAAAGGCGCAAGGGGATGTTTGTGTAATGAAAGGCGCAAGGGGAATGTGGGGCCAGAAATCTCGCTTCGCTCAGACAAGTTATTATTTTGTGGTTTTTTTAATGTTAATGTTTGAGAAGATCTTATTTTAAAGATTATTGGTAATTTTAATTTTAATTTGTGGAGTTATTTTGGTTTTAATTTGATAATTTTTTATTACTTAAGTATTTAAATATAATTTTAATGTTATTTGTTAATGTTAATGTTAATGTTAATGAAAATTTTATATGTTGATTTTTAATTGTTAATTTTTAATTTTTAATTGTTATTTGTTAATGTTAATGTTAAGATTTGAGATCTTATTTTAAATGTTATATGTTAAATTTTGATTTTAATTTTTGTTGTTATTTTGGTTTTAATTTGATAATTTTTTATTACTTAAGGATTTAAAAATAATTTTAATGTTAATGTTAATGTTAATGTTAATGTTACTGTTAATGTTACTGTTAATGATTAATGTTAATGTTAATGTTAATGTTAATGTTAATGTTAGTGTTAATATTAATTTTATAGGTTTATTGATAATTTTTAATTGTTATTTGTTAATGTTAATGTTAATGTTTATGTTATTTGTTAAGGTTGATGTTTGATAATATTTGATTTTATATATTATTAGTAAATTTTAATTTGAATTTTTGTTGTTATTTTGATTTTAATTTTTATAATTTAATATTACTTAAGTAATAAAAAGTAATGTTAATGTTAATGTTAATTTTAATTTTAATGTTAATGTTAATGTTAATGTTAATGTTTGTGTTAATGATGATGATGTTGTTGTTGTAATGATGATGATGTTGTTGTAATGATGATGATGATGATAATGTTGATGTTGTTATTGGCGCTTCTCGCGCGGAGTAAGGAGGGCTATCGCATAAGGGGGGTGTTATTAGGCTGAGTCCATTTGGGTGTTAGCATTTGGGGTGGATGTTGATCAAATGTAAGGCGCAAGGGGAATGTGGGGCCAGAAATCTGGCTTCGCTCAAACAAGTTGATATTTTCTGGTTTTTTTAATTTTTATGGTTTGTTTTTTTTTAGATGATATCAATAAATAATATAATGTATAATTTGAATGTTATTAATAATTAGACAATAATTAATATTTGTGAATAGCTTCAAACCCACCAAATTGGTATTCGATTTAATGATTAATTTTTTTTTTTTTTTTTTTTTTCTTTTGTTTACTCCAAAGTTGTTATGATTTAAAAATAAGGGTGTGATTTTCTCTCTTTAATTGAAATTTTTTTTTTATCTATTAGATTAATATTGTTAATAATAATTTTATTTTCAAAATGTTAATGTTAATGTTGATCTTAAAATTTTGGTGATTTTAATTTTTGATGTTAATGTTAATGTTAATGTTAATGCTAATGTTAATGTTAATGTTCATGTTAATGTATTTTTTTGATTTTTATAAAATATAATTATTATTTATAGTTATTGTTTAATTTTAATTTGATTTTTAATATTAATGTTTAGGCTGTGGTTTTGTGAATTGTAGTTTGAAAAAGGCGGAATTTGATATAATTGTTTGTGGTTTTGTGAATTGTAGCTTGAAAAAGGCCGAATTTGATATAATTGTTTGATGTTGTGTGTGGAGTAATTAGGGAAGGTGTAAGTGTGTTTGGGGAAGTGTAGGATTTTGGTTAAAAAAAAATGAAAAAAAAAATAAAAAGTTTAATAATAAAAAAAAAAAAAAAATATGAGTTTCGGTGGAATCGAACCTAGGCTAGTAAGATTGAGTGTTTAACTTTTCCACTTTGCTATGTGGTTAAAAGGTTTAAATGTAAATTTTTCTAAGTGTTTAGTATAGTTTATTTTCAGATTGAATTTTTCAACTTTTAAGAGTTTTGTAGTCAACATTATAACACATATGATAATAATCTTCATCTCTCTCATTCGGACATTGCTCAATATTTCAAAACTAATTTTGAGTATTGTGATGAACAAGATAAAATAAGGTACAATTTCCCGACCTAAATTATCAACTTCTGTGCCAACCATTTAACTTCTGTGCCAGGACGAGAGCTCTTGCACTGAGTATCAACCTAACCTATCTTCTGTGTTTCCCAGACTTTTCACTTCTGTTCCAGGACGAGGACGTTTCTTGCACAGTGTATCTCAATTGGAACGGTGCAATGTAGCAAGGAAGGTATTTTAGCAAGCTTATTTCAAGAATCAACACATATGAACTATGTACTGTGATCGTCTCTATAAATTTCTTCCAATATTGATCATTCAATCGTTTAGTACAGTCAGTTTCACTTTTAAGGCACAAACTTTCAACGAAATTTAAGGCACAAAATTTGGAATTTTTAATTTTTGCAATTTATTTTACTAGAATACAAAATTTTGTGCCTTAATTTGAGATTTTTATTGTGCCTTAAATTTCGTTGAAAGTTTGTGCCTTAAAAGTGAAACTGACTGTAGTAGCAACAAACAAAAAAAAACCAATGAAACAAACAACCAATCAAACATTAAAATTCAATTTAACATTAAAATTAACATATACATTAACATTAACATTAATCTACCTTGTTTTCAATTAACATTATTAAATTTAAAATTAATCTATAAACAGTAACATTAACAATTAACATTAACATCAAATTTTGTCTTTGATATCTATATTTCATGTTTATTGTATATATATATATATATATATATATATAGAGAGAGAGAGAGAGAGAGAGAGAGAGAGAGATATATATATATATATAGCGATTATGGATCTATTATTTTCCTCATATGTCAAAAAACTAAATAATTTACCTACCTATCAACTTGTGTGCCAAACTTATCACTTCTGTGCCAGGACGACGTTTCTTGTACAGCATCAAAAGGATGGTTGTTTAAGCAAGCTTCTGTGCCAGACAACTTAATGCTGTTCCAGGACGAGTAGTTCTTGCACTGAGTATCAATGTGAAAGTACTTCTGCGCCAAACCTTTCACTTCTGTGCCAGGACGAGGATTTCTTGCGAACTGTATCTCAAAAGGATCGGTGTGTTTTAGCAAGCTGTTTTGGCAACTATTTCCAAATATCAACTGATTTAACTATTAGTACTCTTCTGTGAACCATTGATCTTCATTGTTTATATTACCAACAAACAAACAACAACATTATCAATTTCAATTAAATATACAATATAATTGATTCTGAAATAATCATTTGAATAATGATGAACTCTATTTGAATAACATGATTTGTAATAGTAACAAACTCGATGAAGAGAAACACATACACACACATATATCTAATTATATAAAGTTAATAATAATAATATTAATAATAATAATAATAATAATAATCATAATAATAATCATAAAGATCTCAACTATGATTAATAATTTAAATAATTTATTAATAATCATAAGAAGAAGAAGATAAACAAACAAGATTATTTATATATATTTTGGACAATAATCATTCATCGTTCATGCAATCATTAATAAAAACAAAAACAATTCATAGAGTCAAATTTACATAAATTCACACCAATATTATTGTCACTTAAAACAAATAATAATTCACAACTATCAATTCATTAACAATTCACAATAATTCACAGAGATCAATTCAGAAAATCACACCATTACTTCACAAGGATTAACAATAATTCACATCAACCATTATTCACAAAAGCCAAATTCATACACTATATATCCAATTCACATGATCAATCAATCAATCAATGAAACAAATCGATACAAACATAAATAATCCACATAAGACATAGTGATAATCTTTATAATAGACCTACCCTAGACATTGGAAATTGGCTCTGAGTGGATCTTACTGTTACTTTACTACGACATATATACAAATAATTTTCGACGAATATAAAAGATGAGAAAAATCTTTCATTATGATCATGAGAATAATAATGATGATGATGATGATGATGATTATTTTTCACAACATAATTTCATTTTTCTCATTATTATTTTGAGAAATATCCTAAAATTCATTCTCATTAAAATAAAAAAGAATAAAAAAATTATTTATGAATATATTATTTTTAATGTTTGATTGGATGTGGTTTTACATTTTTCCAAAATTGGAAAAATCTTTTTGAGAAATTGTAAAACATTAGAAAAAAATAAACATCAGCAAAAATGATTGAAAAAGAATTTTTGAGTTGTCTGTGGTTTCTGTGATTTGTATAATTTCTATGTGATTTCTGTAATTTCGTTAATTTTTGAAATTTGGGTTTTGGGTTTCTGTGATTTCTGTGATTTCTGTGATTTCTGTGTTTTCTGTGTTTTCTGTGATTTCTGTGATTTCTGTGATTTCTGTGATTTTTTTTAAATTACTTTTACTTGTGAAATTTGGTTTTTAATTTTTTTGAATTTTTAATGATTTTGAAAAAATTTAAAATGAAGAAAATTGAAAATTTCTCTTTAAGGACGTATTAACAGAAATTGAAATTTATTAATTGAAAGTTATTGATATAGGATTATGTTTTTGTTTTTAAAAATTGAATTTTTCTTCTTTTTCCATTAAAGAAATTTGTATATTCATGCTCTCTCACGGCAAACAAACCAATTAATTCTTGAAGTGACCAACCAAGAGTAAGAAATGAAACAATCATCATCATTAAGAAATTCAGTAAATTTTGTTTTTTTTTTTTTTTTTGTAAGAATACTAATCAATAAGTGTTCAAGAGAGAGAGAATGTGTGTGTTCAAGATAGAAAGATATATAAGATATAAAGATCAAATTGGAGACAGCCAAATTACATTTTCTGTTTTCATGATCTCTCATGGATTTGCCAAATGATTGGTCAAGATTGGAAATGGGGACTGTATGATCTGAAATAGTGTATTGGTGATTTTGGCGCTTCTCGCGCGGAGTAAGGAGGGCTATCGCATAACGAGGGGTGTTATTAGGCTATGTCAATTTGGGTGTTAGCATTTGGGGGCGGATGTTGATCAAATGTAAAGCGCAAAGACATGGGTGTAATGCAAGGCGCAAGGGAATGTGGGGGTCAGAAATCTCGCTTCGCTCAAACAATGAAACAACCAAACAAACAAACAAACAAACAAACAAACAAACAAACAAACAAACAAACAATCTCTGAAACAACAATTTGAATGATGTACAATTTGAAACATAAATCTGTAACAATCTCGATGAAAAGAGAGAAATATATATATATATATATATAAATATATATATTAATAGTAATATAATTATAAAAATGATGATAAAGATCAACTAACATTAAGAATTCAAATAATAATAATAATAATAATAATAATAATAATAATAATAATAATAATAATAATAATAATAATAATAATAATAATAATAATAATAATTCATTTATCACCTATTGCCCTCCATTTATTACCATTCTTCACATTATAATTCACAAAAACCTTAATTCATTCTTCACAACAATCAATTCACAATAATTCAAAACATTACACATAATCAATCAATTCACGTAATCCAAATTAATTCACAATCTCACCCATTGCCCCCCATTCACAACCATTTCTCATAATAATTCCCAAAACCTTAATTCATTCTTCACAACAATCAATTTACAAGCTTAATTCACATCAATCACATCGATTCAAAATCAATTCACACAATATTCTTATTCACATCAATTCACAAAAATTCACATACAGTCAGTTTCACTTTTAAGACACAAACTTTCAACGAAATTTAAGGCACAAAAAAAAATCTCAAATTAAGGCACAAAATTCAAATTCTAGTAAAATAATTTGTGAAAATTAAAATTCCAAAAAATTGTGCTTTAATTTGAGATTTTTTTGTGCCTTAAATTTCGTTGAAAGTTTGTGTCTTAAAAGTGAAACTGACTGTAATCCGATTCACAAAAATAAAACATCTCAAATAAAATCTCCTAATTTAAGAAGAAGATCTTCTTGTGTAGAGAGATTTTTTTGAAGAAGAAGAAGAAGAAGAGAGAGAGAGAGAGAGAGAGAGGAAAAAACCCATAATCAAACAAATTCAAAAAAAACACAAAAAAATAGAGAGATTTTTTTTAAAGGTTTTGTTGTGTAATAAAGAAAAGATAGGAATATAAAAAAAATTTCTTTAAAAAACCAACAAAAGAAAAAAAAGAGAAAAAAGAGAAACAAACTTTTCTTCAAGAGATCTGTGTAATAATCTCTCGAACACGGTTCTGGTAGGTTCTTAAATCTTCGTGTTTTTTTATGAATTCAAATCAATCTCACACATTCTTCACCTATAGAGATTCTCTTCACAGTCTTGGCAATATAATACAGCTGCAACCCTTTCGATTGATATTCTTCAAGGCAACAGTCACATATAATTGTTATGTTTTTTTTTTCTTCTTCTTCTTAATCATCTTGTTCTGTTTTTTTTTTTTTGGTTTTTCTTCTTGTTTTTTGATTTTTTTTTTGTTGAATTTTTTGGTTGATTTGTACTGGGCATTTTAGTAGCTATTATTGTTAGGTTGAGAGTTTTTTATTGGAGAAAGATTAAGGGTAATTAATTAAAATCCCTAAAATTTAGTTTGAGAAAAGAGCATACATTCAAGTAAATAAAAAATAAATGAAAACTGTGAATGTTTTAGACAGAAAAGTCAAATTTTCAGTTTTTTTAATTTTTAAAATCTATGGTATGTCTGTTTGAGACATTTCAAAAAAGGAAAAACTTTATACGGAATTAGAATAACGATGATATTCTAAGCTAACCAATAACCAAGATATAATACTTTTTTTTTTTTAAGCGATCTTGTTTTGGAATTTTGTTTGTTCAAAATCAAAACCAAAAAGCTAAGAGATGGAGAGAGAGAGATAGAAATCTTCTTATTTTATATTTTAAAAGAAGTTCCAGATTCAACGGAGAAGAAGAGAAGAAGAAGAATCTTTGTTTCTTTGAATTAAAAATGTAATAATAAATGGAAATTTGTTTGGGGATATGGTATGGATCTTTCTTTTTTTCTTCTTTGAATATTTTGGCCAATTGTAAATTGTCAATTTTTCAAAATTAACGTTTCAAAAATTTATTACTCAGAATCTCACTTTTGATATTTTTCTTCTTCTGGCTATTTTTATGAAAAAATGCTTGATTGAATTTATTGCCTAACTTCTTCTTTTTATTGTTTTTAGGTTTTTGTTTCTTTTCTCAATCACAAGAAAAAAGAAAAACAAAGAAATCAAAGAATCATCTTTTTTTTTTTTAGGAGTTAGTTTGATAAGTTACAAATTCTCTTTTTTTTTTTTTTTTTTTTTTTTTCAACATTTTTTTCTCAGAGAGAATTTTGAATTTTTGAAAATAGATCTTTTTGTGGTTCTAAATTTTTGTTTTTGGTTTTTGTATTTTTTTTCTCTCGAAAGTCAAGAACAACAATAAAAATGAAGAAAAAAAAAAAAAAAAACATTTCTTTTCATTTTTCTTCATTTCCCTTTTCCAGCACAAACAAAAAAGTTTTTCCGATTTGAAAATGAGAAATTACAGTGACTCTTTTTTTTTTTTTTTTTTTTTTTTTCCCAAGTTAGAAATAAACAAGAATGATTAAACATACAAAAAAATTAGGAGATTAAATTGTTTCTTTCTTTTTTTGGGTTTCTCGTTTATTTACATCAAGATAAAATGATTCCCTGTTAGAAACTCTATTGTTGTTGTTGTTGTTGTTGTTGTTGTTGTTGTTGTTGTTACTGTTCATTAAAATTACATTATAACCCTTTTCTTTTTGTTTAAAAAGTAATTTTCACAGAATATTCGATCTTGTTGAAAAATTTTTCAACGATACTTTTTTTTAAAGAGTAATATTTGTAAAGGGTTTAGTATTTCTTGATTTTTGTTTTCCCAAAAGGTAAAAGAGAGATGTGTAGTGACCCCGAGAAACTCTGGGTTGAAGTTGGCGAGAATTTTTACATTAGATTCAACCCAGAGTTTCTAAGAAATGAATGATTGTTTATATATTCAAGAATGTATCTTTTCACTCATTTAATTAATTTAAAGTACAAAAAAAAAAAAAAAAAAAAAAAAAAAAAAATATTGTATGGTGGTAACCCAATAATGATTTTCTATTTGAAAAACCCATTCTACATAAAAAATTGTTTTCAAAAATCTAGATTTATAGATAGATAATTCAAGATAAAAGAAAGAAAGAAAGTTCGATATATATATATATGGATAAAACTGAGAAGTATTTCTAAAATTTTCTAAACTTAGTTAATGAAAATTCTGTACTGTTAGTAATGTCAATTATTTAATTTCTTTCAATAAATTAATTCACTATTATTTATTTATTCATTCCTTCATTCATTGATCGAAGAGTACTTCACGATTTCTGGGAAATTTTCAATTATCAACATACATTCAAAAAATTTTTTGATAAAATTTCAAGTTGTAGTTGATACAAATATCGATAAAACTGAGGGAAATTTTTTCACAAAATTTTCAGAATATTATTCAGAAAAATTTCCATACGTACTTTCCTTATGGACCTATAAATTCATTTCAAGACATTATTCATTCTAAGAGAGAGTACTTTACATAATCCATAAAATCTTCTACATTCAAATATCCTTAAAAATCATTTTTGCCAGAAATTATCATCTGTTGTTTGAGCAAAGCGAGATTTCTGACTCCACATCCCCTTGCGCCTTGCATTACATCCCACAGGTCTTTGCGCCTTTCAGTACGTCCCATGTCTTTGTGCTTTTCATTTCAACAACATCCCACCCCATTTGCTAACACCCAGATCGGCTCAGCCTAATAACACCCCTCGTTATGCGATAGCCCTCCTTACTCCGCGCGAGAAGTGCCAATAACAACAACAACAATAATAATAATATTATCAAGATCAACATCATTATTATTATCATTATCATTAGCATTAACATTAACATTAACATTAACATTAACATTAACATTAACATGAACATTTATAACATTAACAATTAACATTTACTTTGATCTGTATATTTCATGTTTATTGATATCTATATATATATATATAGCGATTATAGATCTATTATTATCCTCATATGTCAAAAAACCCAGATTTATTACCCGCCCACTTCTGTGCCAAACTTTTCACTTCTGTGCCAGGACGGCAGCTCTTGCACACTGCATCATAAGGAACGGTGCAATGTAGCAACTGGTTACTTCTGTTCCAGACAACTCACTTCTATTCTAGGACAAGGGTTCTCTTGCACACTGTATCATAAGGAATGGTGCACTGTTTCAACTGGGTAGTTTTAGCAAGTTTTTCTCTAAACTAACCTGACTCTGGTCACATTTAAATATATGATGAACTATTCTGTTCTTCCATTATTGATCTTTGATTCAAGAGTCATGTATTAACAAACAAACATATATCCAAATAAACATACAATCAAACAAACAGACAAAGTTTCAGAACAACAAACAAACAAACAAACAAACAAACAAACAAACAAACAAACAAACAATCAATCAATCAATATTTTCAATCAATCAATCAATCAATCATAAACAACAAATTCAGAAACAACAATTTGAATGAAATGAACATCTATTCAATCAATCAATCCAGAAATCAATCATAAACAACAAATTCTTGAACAATTCAATTTGAAATATGATCTGTAACAATCTGGATGAAAAGAAATATATAAAATAATATATATATATATAATAATAATGATGATGATAATAAAGATCAACAAACATTAAGAATTCATCCAACATTAAGAATTCAAAAAATAATTCATTTATCACCTATTGCCCTCCATTTACAACCATTCTTCACATAATAATTCACAAAAACCTTAATTCATTCTTCACAACAATCAATTTACAATAATTCAAAACATTTCACATAATCAATCAATTCACGTAATCCAAATTAATTCACAACCTCTTTTAATTTCACATCGATTCACAACAATAATTCACAATAAATCACCATAAACATCAAGTCACATCATATTCACACTTCACATCAATCAAGACAATAATTCAAAACATTAATTCACAACAATAATTCACAACAGTCGATCATGACAATTAAACACCACATCGATTCACAACAATAAAAACATATCAAATAAAATCTAATTGAAGAAGAAGATCTCATATTGTCGAGAGAATTTTTTCAAGAAGAAAGAAAGAAAGAAAGAGAGAGAGAGAGAGAGAGAGGAAAAACCCATAATCAAACAAATTCAAAAACACAAAAAGAAGTGAGAGAGAGAGAGAGAGAGAGAGAGAGAGAGATTTTTTCAGAAAGGTTTCATTAAGAATAAAGAAAAGAAAAGAATATTCAAAAATTTCCGTAGTAGAAAAAAAAAAAAACAAAAGAACAAAAAAAGAGAAAATAGAGAAACAAACTTTTCTTCAAGATCTCTGTAATCTCTCGAACATGGTTCTGGTAGGTTCTTAAATCTTCGTGTATTTTTAATGGATTAAATCAAATCACTCACATTCTTTACCTAACCTATAGACTTTCTCTTCACAGTCTTGGCAATATACTCTATGGCTGTAATTCTTTTTGATTGTTGATCATCATTATTCTGGGCAACTGCCACACCATAATTATTGTTTTGTATTTCTTCTTCTTCTTCTTCTTCTTCTTCTTCTTCTTCTTCTTATTCTTGGTCTTCCTCTTCTTCTTGATCTTCTTCTTGGTTTTTCTTATTTTGGTTGAATTGGGCAATTAGTAGTGGGCATTGTGGTTATTGTTTTTGTTGTATGGTTCGAGAAGTTTTTAATTGGAGAAAGGTAGGGGTAATTAATCAAGATTAAGTTTACGAAGAAGGGAGAGTATATTCGGGTAAATAATAATAAAAGAAAAAATGAAAAATGATATTTTTTATACTGGTATTTAGAGTCTAAATGGGAAAATATTTTCAATTCATTTTCCTTATTTATGACAAACAGAGTTTCCCTACAGGACCAGGTTGTAAATTGGAGTTTTGTTTGAAAAAGGAAATTGTAAACCAAGTGAAAAAATTTCCCATTTGTAATTCAAATACCTGTACACAAAATCGAAAATTTTGAATTTTTAATTTGGTAAAGTCTGTGGTATGTGTGTTTGGATCCTTTTCAAAAAAGGAATAAGTTCGAATATATTTTAGGTTACTTAAAAAAAAAAAAAAAAAAAAACAATCAATTCTTTTGAGAAAGGTTGTGTTAGGAATTCTTTATTTTTTTTTATTATCAAAAATAAAGAGAGAAAAATCTTCTTATTTGGTATTTTAAAACAAGTAGAAGTATTAGAGAAGAGAAGAGAAGAGAAATTTCAAAGAAGAAGACGAGAAGAAAACTTTTTGTTCCTTTTAATTAAAAGCGTAAAACAAAGAATAGAAATTCATTTTGGATTATAATTGGATCTTTCTTTCTCTCTCTTTGAGTATTTAGGTCCATTTATAATTTTCAATTTATTTCAAAGATTCTGTTTGTAACAATTTATTACTAGATCTCACTTTTGATATTTTTCTTCTGGCTGTTTTTAATGTAAATTTACATTAATTGATTATCAAAAAACTTCTTCTTTTTCTGTTCATTGTTTTTTTACACGTTTGGTTATTTTTTCAATTACAAGAATAAAAAGAAAAATAATTCGTTTTTTTTGCTGTTTATTTGATAATCGTTACAAAACAACTTTTTTTAATTTTATATTTTTTGTCTAACAGATATGTTGAATAGTGGATCTTTTTGTCTGTTCTACATTTAGGTTTTTTGATTTTGGATATTTTTTATATTTTGGTCAGAAATTCTGTACATATTTACTCTCATATATGTACCTCTAACATTAATTTCAAAACATTCTTCAATAACCCTAGTATTACATTACATAATTCACAAAAGATCTCAAAATTCAATAATTTTGGTAAAAGTACTCCTTCAAAAATTTTCTAGTTGTTGTTTATATGAATGGATAAAACTGAGAAATTTTCAAACTAAATTTTTAAAATCCATTTAGAGAAATTCTGTACAGAATTACTATACGTACCATAAAGTTATTTTAAATACATTATTCAGATTAAAATAAACATTAACATTAACATTAACATTAACATTAACATTAACAATTAACAAGCCCTTTGATCATATTTCATGTTTTATAGTGTATGTATATATATATATATATATATATATAGTGATTCTAAATCCATCATTATCCTCATATGTCAAAAAACCAAAAAATTTACCCGCCCACTTCTGTGCAAAAGTTGTCACTTCTGTGCCACCACGGTGGTTTCTTGCACAGCAAGGAAATGCATGGTATAGTATCAGCAGTGAATGATTAGCAACATTAGCAAGCCAAGGAAGATATTCACGTATAGAACAACGAACAACAACAATCAACAACAACAACAACAACAACAACAACAACAACAACAACAAAATATACTAATCTAATCTAATCTAAAAAAACACAAAAACAAAAAAAAACACACAAAAACAAGCTATACATAAGAAAAAAAAATATATATATACACAAACCAAATAAATCATTAATTAATCCATTCAAATAAAATCAAACAATTATAAATTTCATTCACATAGTTGAAATAAAATCAAACCAATCAAATAAAATTCAATCAACAAAACTAGTCAATTAAATGAAATTTATTCAAATCCACAAGATCCCTTATTCACCAAATGACAATTAATTCATTCAATTCATCTATATTCAGATCAATCATTTATTCTATTCATTTAATCATCTTCATACAATCACAATTTCAATCAAACATATATCATACACATTCAAGGATCTTCAAACAAATTCAAACAATCAAATAATCAATTATTCAAATAATCAAATCAATCATTTATTCGTCCATTCAATTCAAGTAACCAACTAACAAATTTAATCCCATAGTTCAGCATATCAAAAATATCAAACAAATTAAATCAATTAATCAATTCACTAATTTATCAATCATCTACAATCATTCAATCAAATCTTCGATCAATTTTCAATCAAATCTATTCAATTTTTAAATAAAACCCAAACAACCATACCCTATTTGAATCATCATCATCATCACCATCATCATCATCATCATCATCATGATTATGAACATAATCATAATAATAAAATTTTAATTTTCAAATCTTAAAATTCAAAAAAAATAATATCTGTAAAATGCAGATCTCTATCTGTTATCATCTTTTCTAAAATTAAAAAATTTTTATTCATTTATATTTATTTTTATTGTCTATAAAAATCATTTCTAAAAGTTTACCCTAATATTTTAATTGTTTTCAATTAATAATTCAATATAAAAATTCGGTGGAGAATTTCATCAAGAAAAATTTTTTATTTTTTTTGAATTGCAAAATAATAGATACTTTAACATTCACATTAACTTCAAGATCTAATCAAAAGAATAGTAACATTCAATTAACATTAACAATTAACATTAACAATTAAGATTAACATTTAACATTAACCTTAACATTAACATTAAAATTAACATTAACATTAACAAAAATTAACATTAACATTAACATTAACATTAACATTAACATTTATAACATTAACATTTTCAAATTTTGGCTTTGATCAATATATTTCAGGTTTATTGTATATATATATATATATATATATAGCGATTATGGATCGAGCATTTTCCTCATGTCAAAAAACCAAATAATTTACCCGCCCACTTCTGTGCCAAAGTTGTCACTTCTGTGCCAGGACGGTGGTTTCTTGCTCAGCAAGGAAATGCATTGTAAACTAGCGACGATGATGGTACACATGATTGCTTATGACCAAGCAACAATAAAAGCAACAATAACATATCCACAAAAAAAAACAACGAACAACAAAAACAACAACAACAACAACAGCAACAGCAACATATCCACAAAAAACAACAATCAACAATAACAACCTATCCACAAAAACCTATCCACAAAAACAACAATAAATCTACTAATCCACAAAAATATATTTTCCGAATCTCAAATAATGAAAATTTCAAAAATTTTAAAATTTCAAAAAGTGTTTTTGCCCATATATATGGTCAAAACATGTTTTTAAATTTTTCAAAATTAACAAAATTGTTAAAATAGAAATTCTGAACATACTGAGTCTACTCAAATACTATATTATAAAACATTGTTTATTTCAAACACTCAACACACTAATATCATTATTTTGTTCCTAGTCTCAAATAATGAAAATTTCAAAAATCAAAAATTTCAAAAAATCAAAAAAGTGTTTGCCCATATATGGTCAAAACATGTTTTCAAAATTTTCAAAAAATTTCAAAAAATGTTAAAATAGAAATTCTTAAGATAGTGAATCTACTCAAATATATTATTATAAAATATTGTTTATTTTAAAGACTCAACATATTGATATCATATTTTTCTACCTAGTCTCAAATAATGAAAATTTCAAAAATCAAAATTCAAAAAGTGTTTTTATTTATATATAGTCAAAACATTTTTACAAATTTTTTCAACCAAATTCAAGAATTTGAAAATAATATTATCATTAATACTCTCAAAATGATAGATTTTATAAAATATTGTTCTTTTTTTACATAGTATCAATTTGTCATTATCATAATGACTTTCAAAATAGTTCAAAATTTTCTTATCAAAATATTAATTCAAAAAATTATTTATTTAAAGTTAAATATAGTGTATCAAAGAATGTCAATTCATTTGGATATAGATAGAGAGAAAAAAAAATTAAAAAAATGATTCAATGTAAAAATTCAGATTTAGAAGAGTTCTAATCGGAACTTATTCCACGAACCTACTCGACAAGTTCTTTATTTCTAATAAGGGAATATCTTTCGATTTGAAGAGTTTTTTTCTTCTTTATATAAAATTATAAAAAAAAATTATCAAATCAAATCAAATCAAAGGATTGGAATTATTTAATATGGAATAAATCATTATAATAATAAAAAAAAAATATTGATATAAAAAACAGAGAAATTCAATCCAGAATTACTTAAACACTAACCTAACCTTCAAGATCAATCATTAATAGTAACTTTAACATTAACATTAACATTAACATTAACAATAAACATTAACATTAACATTAACCATAAACATTAACATTAACATTAACATTAACATTAACATTAACATTAACATTAACATTAACATTAACATTAACATTAATCATTGATCATGTATCATTCTAGATCTATATAATTTCATAATTGTACTCTATAAATAGTGTCAATATATATTCCACTTGAAAAATCCAATAAATTTACCCGCCCACTTCTGTGCCAAAGTTGTCACTTCTGTGCCACCACGGTGGTTTCTTGCACAGCATGAAAATGAAGGGACTTGTATCAACAGTGGATGGTTAGCAACATTAGCAAGCAAAGGAACAATCAACCATCAATAACAACAACAACAACAACAACAACAACAACAACAACAACAACAACAGCAACAACAACAAAAACAACAACAACAAAAACAACTTATCCTAATCTAATCTAATCTAATCTATCCACTAAACCACAAAAACAAAAACAAACACAAAAACAATTCATCATAAATTAGATCAAATAGATCAATTACCAATAATTTAAACAATTTGATGTTTAACTATAATTATTGAATTTTTACAAAAAAAAAATACTAATAAGAATAACAACACTCATATTGATAAAAAGATGATTTTAAATGAATTATTTAATTCTAATTTTCGATAATTTCATAAAATGTGTTTTTATGTGATCTCATATAATAATGGTAAACAAATTAATAAATTTTTCAACAATTAACTGTTGAGAGGAAAAATGTTGGACACATCGAGAAAAAATAGTTTTCAACACAATTTTGAATTGAGGGAATATTTGTAAAATTGAAAATCCAAATCACTATTGTTAAATAAGGTGAATTTTATAATAAATCCAGGTTTAAAATGTGTGTCACAAGTTCATTAATAGATGATTTGTGTAGAATACTCATTTGAATGGAATGATAAAATAAAGTTGATCAATATTATTATTAATAAAAATTAAAAAGTTTTTGTAAAGTTTACTATTAATTCTTGGAAATGGTAATTTTTAAACATACTTTAGATTATAAGAGATCAGGTTTTGAAAAAAAAGTAGAATTACACCAAGCGTTATTATAATAATTAAAAATTAACAATTAACATTAACATTAATCATTAACATTAACAATTCACATTAACATTAACATTTAACATTAACCATTCTAGATCTATATAATTTCATAATTGTACTCTATATATATATCAATATATATTCCACTTGAATAATCAATAAATTTACCTACCTTCCTTACTTACCTACCTTCCTTACTTACCTACCTACCTACCTTACTTACTTACCTACCTTCCTTACTTACTTACCTAGCTACCTTCCTTACTTACCTACCCTACTTACCTACCCTACCAAATATTTCAGTTTTTATATTTTTTATCAATCAAATTTGAATTTTTAAATTTTAATATGACTTTAATCATTATTGTTTGATATGTTCAGTTTAAAATGTAAAAAGTTTACTTTAATGGAGGTTTAAAAGAATATTTCAATTTAGAAATTTGAAAAGAGAATTAATTATACAACTGTTCGGATTTTGTTGTGAATTTTTATAAGAAACAATTTTTGTTTCTGATATGCAAATTTTAAAAAGTTGAATTTAGAGATAAAAAAGATCTGTGATTCAAATTATCTTTTTTTTTGATGAGTTTATATTGAATAATTTTTTTTAAATATGAACAACAAATCCTTTGTTTTTTTAAAAGTGTGAAAATTTAGCTTAGATTCGGGGTATTTTGGATTTTTCAATTTTTTTTCTAAATTGAAAAAAAGTTTTCTTTTATATGGAAAAAAATTTTTGAATATAATTTTATTCAGAAAAATTTTTTTGAATAAGAGCTTTCATATCCGTAATTCAACTATTTAAAATTTCAGATCAGAAACAAATTTTTATTCAAATAACAATCCACGCTAGATTTAGAATGACTGTAATGTTAATGTTAATGTTAAAGCTAATGTTATATGATGATTGATAATTGTTAATTTTTATTAATTAATGGTAATGTTAATGTTTGAGAAGATCTTATTTTAAAGATTATTGGTAATTTTAATTTTAATTTGTGTTGTTATTTTGGTTTTAATTTGATAATTTTTTATTACTTAATGATTTAAAAGTTGTGTTAATTTTATATGTTAATGTTAATGTTAATGTTAATGTTAATGTTAATGTTAATGTTAATGTTAGTGTTAATGTTAATTTTATATGTTAATGTTAATGTTAATGTTAATGTTAATTTTATATGTTGATTTTTGATTTTTAATTTTTAATTGTTATTTGTTAATGTTAATGTTAAGATTTGAGATCTTATTTTAAATGTTATATGTTAAATTTTGATTTTAATTTTTGTTGTTATTTTGGTTTTAATTTGATAATTTTTTATTACTTAAGGATTTAAAAATAATTTTAATTTTAATGTTAATGTTAATGTTAATGTTAATTTAATGTTAATGATTAATGTTACTGTTAATGATTAATGTTAATGTTAATGTTAGTGTTTTTGTTAATGTTAATGTTAATGTTAATGTTAATATTAATTTTATAGGTTTATTGATAATTTTTAATTGTTTTGTGTTAATGTTAATGTTAATGTTAATGTTTATGTTATTTGTTAAAGTTAATGTTTGATAATATTTGATTTTATATATTATTGGTAAATTTTAATTTTAATTTTTGTTGTTATTTTGATTTTAATTTTTATAATTTAATATTACTTAAGTAATAAAAAGTAATGTTAATGTTAATTTTAATTTTAATGTTAATGTTAATGTTAATGTTAATGTTAATGTTAATGTTAATGTTTGTGTTAATGATGATGATGTTGTTGTTGTAATGATGATGATGATGATAATGTTGATGTTGCTATTGGCGCTTCTCGCGCGGATTAAGGAGGGCTATCGCCTAACGGGGGTGTTATTAGGCTGAGTCCATTTGGGTGTTAGCATTTGGGGTGGATGTTGATCAAATGAAAAGGCGCAAAGTCATATGATCAAATGTTATGCGCAAGGGGAATGTGGAGCCAGAAATCTCGCTTCGCACAAACAAGTTGATATTTTCAGGTTTTTTTAAATTTAATTTTAATGTTTAATAAGATCTTATTTTAAAGATTATTGGTAATTTTAATTTTAATTTTAATTTTTGTTGTTATTTTGGTTTTAATTTGATAATTTAATATTACTTAAGGATTTAAAAATAATTTTAATGTTAATGTTAATGATTAATGATTAATGTTAATGTTAATGTTAGTGTTAATGTTAGTGTTAATATTAATTTTATAGGTTTATTGATAATTTTTAATTGTTAATGTTAATGTTAATGTTAATGTTAATGTTTATGTTATTTGTTAAGGTTAATGTTTGATAATATTTGATTTTATATATTATTAGTAAATTTTAATTTGAATTTTTGTTGTTATTTTGATTTTAATTTTTATAATTTAATATTACTTAAGTAATAAAAAGTAATGTTAATGTTAAAGTTAATGTTAATGTTAATGTTAATGTTAGTGTTAATGTTACAGTCAGTTTCACTTTTAAGGCACAAACTTTCAATGAAATTTAAGGCACAAAAAAAAATCTCAAATTAAGGCACAAAATTCAAATTCTAGTAAAATAAATTGTAAAAAAAAAAATTCCAAAAAATGTGCTTTAATTTGAGATTTTTTTTGTGCCTTAAATTTCGTTGAAAGTTTGTGCCTTAAAAGTGAAACTGGCTGTAATTTTATATGTTGATTTTTAATTTTTAATTGTTATTTGTTAATGTTAATGTTAAGATTTGAGATCTTATTTTAAATGTTATAGTTAAATTTTGATTTTAATTTTTGTTGTTATTTTGATTTTAATTTGATAATTTTTTATTACTTAAGGATTTAAAAATAATTTTAATGTTAATGTTAATGTTAATGTTAATGTTAATGTTAATGTTAATGTTAATGTTAATGTTAATGTTTGTGTTAATGATGATGATGTTGTTGTTGTTTTAATGATGATGATGATGATAATGTTGATGTTGTTATTGGCGCTTCTCGCGCGGAGTAAGGAGGGCTATCGCCTAACGGGGATGTTATTAGGCTGAGTCCATTTGGGTGTTAGCATTTGGGGTGGATGTTGATCAAATGAAAAGGCGAAAAGTCATGTGATCAAATGTAAGGAGCAAGGGAATGTTTGTGTAATGCAAGGCGCAAGGGGAATGTGGGATGTAATGCAAGGCGCAAGGGGATGTGGGGCCAGAAATCTCGCTTCGCTCAAACAAGTTGATATTTTCTGGTTTTTTTAATTTTTATGGTTTGTTTTTTTTAGATGATATCAATAAATAATATAATGTATAATTTGAATGTTATTAATAATTAGACAATAATTAATATTTGTGAATAGTTTCAAACCCACCAAATTGGTATTCGATTTAATGATTAATGTTTTTTTTTTTTTTTTTTTTTTTTTGTTTACTCCAAAGTTGTAATGATTTAAAAATAAGGGTGTGATTTTTTCTCTTTAATTGAAATTTTTTTTTTATCTATTAGATTAATATCGTTAATAATAATTTTATATATAAAATGTTAATGTTAATGTTGATTTTAAAATTTTGTTGATTTTAATTTTTCATGTTAATGTTAATTTTAATGTTAATGTTAATGTTAATGTTAAAATTTTGTTGATTTTAATTTTTGATGTTAATGTTAATGTTGATCTTAAAATTTGGTTGATTTTAATTTTTAATGTTAATGTTAAATTTTAATGTTAATGTTAATGTTAATGTTAATGTTAATGTTAATGTTAATGTTAATGTTAATGTTAATGTTAATGTTAATGTTAATGTTAATGTTAATGTTCATGTATTTTTTTGATTTTTATAATAATATAATTATTATTTATAGTTATTGTTTAATTTTAATTTGATTTTTAATATTAATGTTTAGGCTGTGGTTTTGTGAATTTTAGCTTGAAAAAGGCCGAATTTGATATAATTGTTTGATGTTTAGTGTGGAGTAATTAAGGAAGGTGTAAGTGTGTTTGGGGAAGTGTAGGATTTTTGTTGAAAAAAAAAATGAAAAATAAAATAAAAAGTTTAATAAAAAAAAAAAAAAAAAAATGAGTTTTGATGGAATCGAACCTAGGCTAGTAAGATTGAGGGTTTAACTTTTCCACTTTGCGAAGTGATTAATAAGTTTAATTTTAAATTTTTCTAAGTGTTTAGTATAGTTTATTTTCAATTTGAATTTTTCAACTTTTGAGAGTTTTGTAAACAACATTATAACACATATGAGAATGATCTTCATCTCTCTCATTCGGACATTGCTCAATATTTCAAAACTAATTTTGAGTATTGTGATGAACAAGATAAAATAAGGTACAATTTCCCGACCTAACTTATCAACTTCTGTGCCAAACATTTAACTTCTGTGCCAGGACGAGAGCTCTTGCACTGAGTATCAACCTAACCTATCTTCTGTGTTTTTAAGACCTTTCACTTCTGTTCCAGGACGAAGACGTTTCTTGCACAGCGTATCTCAAAAGGAACGGTGCAATGTAGCAAGGAAGGTATTTTAGCAAGCTTATATCAAGAATCAACACATATGAACTATGTACTGTGATCTTCTCTATAAATTTCTTCCATTATTGATCATTCAATCGTTTAGTACAGTCAGTTTCACTTTTAAGGCACAAACTTTCAACGAAATTTAAGGCACAAAAAAATTACAAATTAAGGCACAAAATTTGGAATTTTTAATTTTTGCAATTTATTTTACTAGAATACAAAATTTTGTGCCTTAATTTGAGATTTTTATTGTGCCTTTAATTTTGTTGAAAGTTTGTGCCTTAAAAGTGAAACTGACTGTAGTAGCAACAATCAAAAAAAAACCAATGAAACAAACAACCAATCAAACATTAAAATTCAATTTAACATTAAAATTAACATTAACATATACATTAAAATTAACATTAATCTACCTTGTTTTCAATTAACATTATTAAATTTAAAATTAATCTATAAACAGTAACATTAACAATTAACATGAACATCAAATTTTGTCTTTGATATCTATATTTCATGTTTATTGTATATATATACAGTCAGTTTCACTTTTAAGGCACAAACTTTCAACGAAATTTAAGGCACACAAAAAATATCAAATTAAGGCACAAAATTCCAAATTCTAGTAAAAATAAATTGTTAAATAATAAAATTCCAAATTTTGTGCCTTAATTTGAGATTTTTTTATGCCTTAAATTTCGTTGAAAGTTTGTGCCTTAAAAGTGAAACTGACTGTATATATATATATATATAGAGAGAGAGAGAGAGAGAGAGAGAGAGAGATAGATAGATATATATATATAGAGATTATGGATCTATTATTTTCCATGTGTCAAAAAACTAAAAAATTTACCTACCTATCAACTTGTGTGCCAAACTTATCACTTCTGTGCCAGGACGATGTTTCTTGCACAGCATCAAAAGGATGAGTGTTTAAGCAAGCTTCTGTGCCAGACAACTCACTGCTGTTCCAGGACGAGTAGTTCTTGCACTGAGTATCAATGTGAAGGTACTTCTGTGCCAAGCCTTTCACTTCTGTGCCAGGACGAGGATTTCTTGCGAACTGTATCTCAAAAGGATCGGTGTGTTTTAGCAAGCTGTACTGGCAAGCTATTTCCAAAAATCAACTGATTTAACTATTAAAGTTGTTCCAACCCTACCGTGAAAATTTATAAGACACAGAAATTGATTTTCTATTATTAAATTTTGTCATGTATAACAAACTGTAAAATGGATATGAAAGTTTATTATAAACCATAAATATTTTTATTAGAAGAGAAAAAAATTTATATTAGCCAATTTTTGGTTTTTGAAAATGGCAAATAAATTGTAAAAAAAAGTATATTAATAAGGATCTTGAATTTCTAAAATTGGGAGTATTTCGGTTTTAAACAATTTAAAAGCAAGGATCAAAAAAATACTTTCATGTTTCTGTGATTTCTTTTCTTATGAAATTCCAATTTTTTTCTTTCTTTAAGATTAAAAAAAAATTTTCTCATATAATATGATAGAAATTGAATTTTCTATTTCATAAATGGAAATTTTATAATATACAAAGGATCTGTATATCTTATAATTTTTTACGGTATGTTTGGAACAGCTGTATTATTCATCATTTCAGAAACATTAACATTAACATTAATATTAACAATTAACATTAACATTAACATTAACATTAACATTAACAATTAACATTCCCTTTGATCTCTATATTTCATTTTGTATTGATATATGTATATATATATATATATATATATATACATTTAGCGATTATGGATCTATTATTTTCCTCATATGTCAAAAAACTAAAACAATTTACCCGTCCACTTCTGTGTCAAACATTTCACTTCTGTGCCAGGACGAGGATTTCTTGCACTGTATCTAAATGAAGGTGTTTTCGCACACTATTTTAGCAAGCATATTTTCAATAATCAACTATGTGGCCTACTATGATGAACTGGAATCTTTCTACATAGATGCTCGTCATCCAAGAGGTTATGTAGTAACAAACAAACAAACTGACAAACAAACAAACAAGCAAACAAAACAAACTATCAATGAATTGCGAACAAACAACATAAAATTATACACAATTTGAACAATGATGAATTCAAATTTGAAACATGGATCTATCTGTAACAATCACAAACTATATGGATGAAGAGAAACACAGAATAAATATAATAATAATAATAATAATAATAATAATAATAATAATAATAATAATAAACAACAAACCCTTACTTTTTTAAATTTTTTTGAAAATTTATGTTAGGTTAGATTCAGGGTATTTCGGATTGTAAAATCCTTTTTGCTGTGAATTGAAAATAAGTAATCTTCTATACAATTGAAAAAAACATTTTTTTGAATATAAGTTCAGACAGAAATAAAATGTTTTTAAAATTTAGAACTCTTATCAACAAAATTAAACTTTTGTAATTATACAGATCTTCACCATCATCATCATCATCATCATCATCATCATCAGTAAGAAACAAAATTTCCTTTCTTTCTGATATCCAAATTGAATCTGTAGACTTGGAACGACTGTATCCTTTATTTTCTTCTGTATTGGTTATAACCCTGAATATTATAAATACCGCAGGGTCTCTCTTGAAGTACATACATATTCCCTTCCAATTTCTCTATTAAAAAATTTGAATCCGGAGTTTTTTTTTCTAATTCAAATTACCAATAATTTTTAACTCTCATTGGAAAATATTATACCCTTCCAAATTGACTTAAAGAATTAATTTTCTCCAGATAATAATACAAAAATTGTCAAATTGAATGATCTTATTTCACCAATGTTGAATAGTATTATTAACAATAACATTTATTTTTCGTTCCTTGTCGCATTCTTAAACTATTAAATTGAATACAAACGCTTGTTTCTCTATCTATCTTTCTTTCGATGACTCTATTTCTATTTCTCTTTCTCTCTTTCTTTCTCTCTCTCTCCCTCTCTACTTTTTTTTTTGTATATTTTCAAAAAATTGTTTTGTTTTTTTTGTGTAATAGGTGTTAATTGGAATTTCAATTCATATATTGATCATTAATCATTCTAACTATGTATCATTCTGATCATAGTCCACATGTGATTCATTTAATTGACAAATAAACGATTGACAATAGACAATTCACAAATTACAATTATCAAGAAACAGTCAACAATATCATTAACAATTAACCAGTTAACATTTCATAACTATGAACAACGATCAGAGTTAATAAACAATAAACAATTAAACATTATCTTTAATCATTCTCAATTTTCATTCGGCATTCGTCTGTAACATTAACAATATACACTTAACATTAATCAATTACAGTCGTTCCACGACTAGCGTGAATTAATATATATATATATATATACATATATATATATATATATGAAAGAATCAAATTTTGTTTCTGATATTTTTTGCCAAGTTAAAAAGTTGAAGAATGTTTCTGATATATGAAACATTAAAAAGTGAATATTACTTTTTATGAAAGAGCGAAATTTCAATAATTTGAATTTTTTCCCAATCGTAGAAAAGATTTATTCTTTTTTAAAGTTTACAGTAAAAGGATTTTATAATCAGAAATACCCTGTTATATAATCTAATCATGACTTGACACATTTTTAAACAACCTAAGGATCAGTATTGTTCAGATATTTAACAAAATACATATTGAATATCAACACATTCAAAGAAAGATTTTTTTGGAATGCCTCAAGCTTTCATTACTACTATTCAACATTTTAAAATACAATCAGAAAAAACAAAATTTCTTTCCATTAAAAATTTCACCCCAGAGCCATTGAACTTTTTAAACATTTCAACATTAATAAACTGTTAATTTTTTACATATTATTAACAATTCACATTAATTTTAAATCCCCAAAGTAATATTAAATAATCAAAATTACCAATTAAACTATTAAAGAATTAACATTTAACACTTAAAATTAACTTTCTTATAATCATAAAATTGTAAATTAACAATTATCATAAAAGGCTATCTGAATCTATTCCCAAAAATTAACTATTAACAATTCAACATTATCAATTTAACAATTAACATATAACAATAACCAATTAACCAATTAACCAATTTGACCAAATTGTCCATTCAAAAATTGAAAATTAACAATTAACAATTAACATTAACATTAACATTAACATTAACATTAACATTAACCTTAACATTAACCTTAACAATTAACATTAACATTAACATTAATCATTGATCATTAATCATTAAATCATTAAATCATTAAATCATTAAAATTAAATCCTTTTTCTAAGAATTCTCTTTCGTTGTTGTTTGGTGATCTAAATTCGAGGTGTGTTTATTAAGAAAGATAATGAGAAAAAAAAAAAAAAACCAAAAACAAAAGTTATTACCCGCCCACTTCTGTGCCAAACTTTTCACTTCTGTGCCAGGACGGCAGCTCTTGCACACTGCATCATAAGGAACGGTGCAATGTAGCAACTGGGTACTTCTGTACCAAGCAACTCACTACTGTTCCAGGACGAGTAGTTCTTGCACACTGTATCAAAAACTAGGATGGAATGTAGTAAAGGTATTTCAGCAAGCTATTTCCAAGAATCAACAGATTTAACTATTAGTACTCTACTCTGAACCATTGATCTTCATTGTTTATATTAGCAACAAACAAACAACAACATTATCATTTTCAATTAAATATACAATATAATTGATTCTGAAATAATCATTTGAATAATGATGAACTCTATTTGAATAACATGATTTGTAACAGTAACAAACTCGATGAAGAGAAACACATACACACACATATACAGCCGTTCCAACACTACCGTGAAATTTTACAGACATAGAAATTGACTTTTTTTCTCTGTTAAACACACAAAAAAATCTTCTGTTATACACTATTACAGATTTTATGGTTTGACATAGTTTTTTTTTAAAAATTCCTTAGGTGATTCAAACTAAGAAAAAAATCTTGTTCTTTATTAAACAAATTCAAAAATCCAAAACAAAGATTTCCAAGAATGGAGATCCAATTTAGTAATTTCTTTAAAATGGTCCTTCCTTTTGATTTTTGGGTGTTTAGAAATTAAAGATCCTGAAAAAAATTGAAAAATTTTTGTGAATTGTTGATCATAGAAAAGGTTTGTAGTGAAAAATTCAAATTTAAATTTTTTTCTCTATGAGAAATTTTTGCTCTCTTATAAAATTTCATGGTTTGTAATAGGCTATCACACAACCATAAAATCCTGTCATAGAAATGAAAGTGTGAGATAGTAAACGAATTTTCTGTTTATCATAGATTTCACGGTAGGGTTGGAACGGCTGTATATATAATATTGGACAAAACATTGATTCTTTTCAAAAATTTTCTAATTCATTTTAAGAGTTATTCTGTACTGGCAAACTTACTACCATAGATGTAACATAATTTCTTTCAAATATTTATTCATTCACTCTAACACTGTACTTTACCTATAAGATCATAATTTTTTTTGATTCAATAATTTTTTATTCAAGAATTTTCAAAAAGTTGTTTATAAATTATAGAGGATAGATTACATTGAAGTTTTCAAAATGATTTTCAATGTAAATTCATAACAGACTTACTATACAAGTTCCTATAATTGATTTCAAAACATTATTATTCATCATTTCAGAAACATTAACATTAACATTAACAATTAACATTAAACATTAACATTAACATTAACAATTAACACTAACATTAACATTAACATTAACATTAACATTAACATTAACATTAACATTAACATTAACATTAAAATTAACATTAAAATTAACATTAAAATTAACATTAATCATTGATCATTAAATCATTAAATCATTAAAATTAAATCCTTTTTCTAAGAATTCTCTTTCGTTGTTGTTTGGTGATCTAAATTCGAGGTGTGTTTATTAAGAAAGATAATGAGAAAAAAAAAAAAAAAAACCAAAAACAAAAGTTATTACCCGCCCACTTCTGTGCCAAACATTTCACTTCTGTGCCAGGACGAGAGCTCTTGCACAGTGTCAAAAGAAACGGTTTTTAAGCAAGCTTCTGTGCAAGGCAACTCACTGCTGTTCCAGGACGACGTTTCTTGCACTCCTGTATTATCGGCTACGACGGAATGTGGCAAGGAAGGTATTTTAGCAAGCTTTTCTCAAGAATCAACACATATGACTCTATGTACTATGATCAACTCTATAAATTTCTTCCATTAGTGATCAATCAATAAGTATAGTAGCAACAAACAAACAAACAAACAAACAAACAAACAAACAAACATCCAACCAATCCAACTAATTCAATGGATTCATATATTCAACCACTTGAGAAACAACAATGATGAATTCAATTTGAAACACATGATCTGTAACAATATCAATCCAGATGGATGAGATAAACAAACATCTATTCTAATAATGAGTAGGACAAAGTTCAATAATTATTAATTAATTAACAAAATATGTGTTAATAATAATAATAATAATAATAATAATAATCAATTAATTCTTTATTATTTTTATTAACGACACCTTTGGACAATCATTGTGTGTCATCAACATTCACAACATTAATAATTACAACAACAACAACATTAACAACAACAACAACAACAACAACAACAACAACAACAACAACAACAAGAACAATAAATATTTGAATATTGAACATATCATGAGAAATTTTAGATATATATATATATATATCTAGATTTTAATAATTCTTGATAGAGATTTTCTGAGATATCAATTCATAAAAAACAATACACAATAATAATTCATATCAACCACATCGATTCAAAATCAATTCCCACAATATTGTTTTATCATATCATTCACAATAATATACATCAATCACATTCAAACAATATTTAACAATAATCAATTCAAATAATCATTTATAATAATTCTTATACAGTCAGTTTCACTTTTAAGGCACAAACTTTCAACGAAATTTAAGGCACAAAAAAAATCTCAAATTAAGGCACAAAATTCAAATTCTAGTAAAATAAATTGTAAAAAATAAAATTCCAAATTTTGTGCCTTAATTTGAGATTTTTTTGTGCCTTAAATTTCGTTGAAAGTTTGTGCCTTAAAAGTGAAACTGACTGTAACACAATAGAATCATTTATACATAAATCCACAAACAAGGGAAATTGGTTCTTAGTGGATTGCATTGTTACTTTACAACATTTAATAAATTTTTGATGAAAATAAGAGGAAAATCTAGCATCATCATCATCATCATCATCATCATCATCATCACGATTGAGTTATGTTTTTATTTCACAATTTTAGTTTGGAGTTTTTAACATTTTTATTTTGAACTAATCCTAAATTCATTTCAAAATAAATAAAAAAGAAAAAGAAAAATAGATTATGTATACATTCATATTTATTGGATCTTGCATTTTTCCTAAAATTGGAAAAATCTTTCAAAGGAAAATTTTATATGATTTCAAAAAAAAAAAAAAAAAAAAATAACACACACACACACACACACACATACACACATCAGCAATGAGCGAAAAAACATCTTTTTGTAGTTTCTGTGATTCCTGTGATTTCTGTAATTTCTGTGATTTCTGTGATTTTTGATTTTTCTTGATATCTGATTTTTCTTTGATTTCTGTGTGATTTCTGTGGATTCTTTGATTTCAAGAGATTCTTTTATTTTGAAATGTGGAATTTAGGTTTTGGGTTTTTTTTTTTTAGTTTTTGGTTTTTTTATATACCTTAGACTTCAGAAATTATTAATTTCTATCTTAAATGATGTATTAATCAAAGAAATTGATATTTTTTCTTTGATTAGGTAAAATTTTATTGTTGATTATGTATATAGGGATATAAAATTTTATTTTCTTTTTACATGAAAGAAATGTGTATATTACTTAGGCTCTCTATGGTAAACCAATTAATTCTTGAAGTGACCAACCAAAAGTAAGAAATGAAACATAATCATCACCATCATCATGAAGAAATTCATCATCAAAAAAATTTATTTTATTTTGTTTTTTGTTTTTTTGTTTTTGGATGAATATGATTTTCAATAAGAGTTCTGTTCAAGAGAGAAGGATTAAAATTGGAAACAGATATATATATATATATATATATATATATATATATAGAGAGAGAGAGAGAGAGAGACAGTCAAATTACATTTTCTGTTTTCATGACCTCATATGGATTTGGCCAAAGATGAGTCAAGATTTTGAATGTGGATTGTTTGATCTGAAAAAGTTAATTGGTGATTTTTTTTGGGCGCTTCTCGCGCGGAGTAAGGAGGGCTATCGCATAACGGGGGTGTTATTACGCTGAGTCCATTTGGGTGTTAGCATTTAGGGGGTGGATGTTGTTGAAATGAAAAGGAGCAAAGAAATGTGTGTGTAATGCAAGGCGCAAAGGAATGTGGGGTCAGAAATCTCGCTTCGCTCAAACAAACAAACAAAACTAACAAACAAACAATCAGCTCTACCACACAACAACCAAACAAAACAACAATCAATTCTAAAACAATCATTTGAATAAAATGAACAATTTGAAACATGATCTGTAACAATCTGGATGAAAAGAGTGAAATATGATCTGTAACAATCTCGATGAAAAGAAATATATATATACAGCTGTTCCAACCCTACCGTGAAAATTTATAAGACACAGAAATTGATTTTCTATTATTAAATTTTGTCATGTATAACAAACAGTAAAATGGATATGAAAGTTTATTATCAACCATAAAAATTTTTATTAGAAGAGAAAAAAATTTATATTATCCAATTTTTTTGTTTTTTGAAAATGGCAAATAAATTGTAAAAAAAAGTATATTAATAAGGATCTTGAATTTCTAAAATTGGGAGTATTTCGGTTTTAAACAATTTAAAAGCAAGGATCGAAAAAATACTTTCATGTTTCTGTGATTTCTTTTCTTATGAAATTCCAATTTTTTTCTTTCTTTAAGATTAAAAAAAAATTTTCTCATTGGATATGATAGAAATTGAATTTTCTATTTCATAAATGGAAATTTTATAATATACAAAGGATCTGTATATCTTATAATTTTTTACGGTAGGGTTGGAACAGCTGTAACATTAACATTAACATTAACATTAACATTAACATTAACATTAACATTAACATGAACATTTATAACATTAACATTAACATGAACATTTATAACATTAACATTAACATTAACATTAGCATTAACATTAACATTAACATTAACATTAACATTAACATTAACATTAACATTAACATTAACATTAACATGAACATTTATAACATTAACAATTAACATTCCCTTTGATCTCTATATTTCATTTTGTATTGATATATGTATATATATATATATATATACATTTAGCGATTATGGATCTATTATTATCCTCATATGTTAAAAAACCAAACAATTTACCCGCCCACTTCTGTGCCAAACTTTTCACTTCTGTGCCAGGACGGCAGCTCTTGCACACTGCATCATAAGGAAGGGTGCAATGTAGCAACTGGGTACTTCTGTACCAAGCAACTCACTACTGTTCCAGGACGAGTAGTTCTTGCACACTGTATCAAAAACTAGGATGGAATGTAGTAAAGGTATTTCAGCAAGCTATTTCCAAGAATCAACAGATTTAACTATTAGTACTCTACTCTGAACCATTGATCTTCATTGTTTATATTAGCAACAAACAAACAACAACATTACCAATTTCAATTAAATATACAATATAATTGATTCTGAAATAATCATTTGAATAATGATGAACTCTATTTGAATAACATGATTTGTAACAGTAACAAACTCGATGAAGAGAAACACAGACACACACATATACAGCCGTTCCAACACTACCGTGAAATTTGACAGACATAGAAATTGACTTTTTTTCTCTGTTAAATACACAAAAAAATCTTCTGTTATTCACTATTACAGATTTTATGCTTTGACATAGTTTTTTTTAAAAAATTCCTTAGGTGATTCAAACTAAGAAAAAAATCTTGTTCTTTATTAAACAAATTCAAAAATCCAAAACAAAGATTTCCAAGAATGGAGATCCAATTTAGTAATTTCTTTAAAATGGTCCTTCCTTTTGATTTTTGGGTGTTTAGAAATTAAAGATCCTGAAAAAAATTGAAAAATTTTTGTGAATTGTTGATCATAGAAAAGGTTTGTAGTGAAAAATTCAAATTTAAATTTTTTCTCTATGAGAAATTTTTGCTCTCTTATAAAATTTCATGGTTTGTAATAGGCTATCACACAACCATAAAATCCTGTCATAGAAATGAAAGTGTGAGATAGTAAACGAATTTTCTGTTTATCATAGATTTCACGGTAGGGTTGGAACGGCTGTATATATAATATTGGACAAAACATTGATTCTTTTCAAAAATTTTCTAATTCATTTTAAGAGTTATTCTGTACTGGCAAACTTACTACCATAGATGTAACATAATTTCTTTCAAATATTTATTCATTCACTCTAACACTGTACTTTACCTATAAGATCATAATTTTTTTTGATTCAATAATTTTTTATTCAAGAATTTTCAAAAAGTTGTTAAAAATTATAGAGGATAGATTAAATTGAAGTTTTCAAAATGATTTTCAATGTAAATTCATAACAGACTTACTATACAAGTTCCCATAATTGATTTCAAAACATTATTATTCATCATTTCAGAAACATTAACATTAACATTAATATTAACAATTAACATTAACATTAACATTAACATTAACATTAACATTAACATTAACATTAACATTAACATGAACATTTATAACATTAACAATTAACATTCCCTTTGATCTCTATATTTCATTTTGTATTGATATATATATATATATACATTTAGCGATTATGGATCTCTTATTTTCCAAAAAACCCAGATTTATTACCCGCCCACTTCTGTGCCAAACATTTCACTTCTGTGCCAGGACGAGGATTACTTGCACTGTATCTAAATGAAGGTGTTTTCGCACACTATTTTAGCAAGCATTATTTCAATAATCAACTATGTGGCCTACTATGATGAACTGGAATCTTTCTACATAGATGCTCGTCATCCAAGAGGTTATGTAGTAACAAACAAACAAACTGACAAACAAACAAACAAGCAAACAAAACAAACTATCAATGAATTCCGAACCAACAACATAAAATTATACACAATTTGAACAATGATGAATTCAAATTTGAAACATGGATCTATCTGTAACAATCACAAACTATATGGATGAAGAGAAACACAGAATAAATATAATAATAATAATAATAATAATAATAATAGTAATAATAATAATAATAATAATAATAATAATAATAATAATAATAATAATGATTGAGATTATGATGATAATGAGGAAGAAGAATTAGTTAATAATAAATAATGAATTAACAAAATATATATTAATATTAACAAACAATTAAGATTATTTACATATTTTGTACAATCATCATTCCTCACTCACTATTATCCACAAAGTCAATCAATTCACAAAAACATTAATTCACAACAATTATTCTTTCACAACAATAATTCACATAGATAATCACTCAATTCAAAACATTTCACTGACATCTCCAATTCACAATAATTCACATATTCAATTCACTTAATGACAATTCACACAATATACAATTCACATAATTGACAACATTAATTCACATAAACAATTATTTATAAACTCACAATAATCCACAGGACCATTAATTCAGATATTCTTCAATTCATATCAATTTAAATAACAACAAATCATACAATTTCAATTCAGATCGATTCGCAGATTCATCCGATCCACAACAACAATAAAAAAACATTCAATAAAATCTATTTGAAGATCAGATTTTAGAAGAAGGATTTTTTGAATTGAGAGTGAGAGTTCAAGAGAGAGAGAGAGAGAAGGAGAAAAAACTCATAATCAAACAAATCCAAAAACAAAAAGATATTTCATATGATTAAGGTTTTTAGATATCAAAAACTAAAATTGTGAGAAAAATAAAACAAATAAAAATAGAATAACAACAAACTATCTTCAAGATCTGTTTCTCAAACATGGTTATGAAATCTTTGTGTATTTTATGATTCAAATCAAATCAAATCAAATCAAATCAAGTCAAGTCACATTCCTCACACATAGAGATTTTCTTCACAGTCTTGACAATGTACTATTATTGCTGCAAAAACCCTTTTCTTCGATTTATCTTCAAGGCAACAGTCACATATAATTTTTCTTCTTCTTCTTCTTCTTCTTCTTAATCATCTTGTTCTTCTGTTTTTTTTTTTTGGTTTTTCTTCTTGTTTTTTGATTTTTTTTTTGTTGAATTTTTTGGTTGATTTGTACTGGGCATTTTGGTAGCTATTATTGTTAGGTTGAGAGTTTTTTATTGGAGAAAGATTAGAGTAATTAATGAAATGTTAATCAATTTACCAATGGAAGAGAGTATTTTCAAGTAAATAAATAAATAAAAAAAATTAAGAAATGAATTTTTTTGTCAATTCAGAATTGAATTTAACATATTGAAATCTCTTTATAAATTTGTTTCAAATCTTAGTTTTGTCAAAAGACATCAATTCTCTCAAAAATTCTTCTTCGACTTCTTCTTCTTTTTCTTTTTTGGTTTTTTTTTGTTCTTTTCTTATTTTTCTCAATCACAAAAACAGAAACCAAAAAATTCTTTTTTTTTTTAAGGTGATGGGTTGACAAATGTACCAAAAAAATACCTTTTGAATTACATTAAATTTTTATACACAATTTTGATGAGTGGATCTTTATGTGTTTTTATAATTTTGTTAAAAGTTTTATATTTTTTTTTGATTTTATTTATCAGTTTTGGTTTTGATTTTCTCGTAAAGTACCTAATTTTTTTTTTTTTTTTCAATTTTCACTCTCAACATGGACTTCTTTACATTATTTCTCAAAATTTTTAATTTATATAAATTTCAAGAGTTGTTGTTTCTTTATGAATATATATATAGACTTAAATTGGTTTCATAAATCACATTCATCAAAATATTTCCATTCCAGAAATTGTAGATAGTTGATAATAATACATATATAAAGAGACTAACAAAACATGATTCATTGTTTTAATTGATTTTCAATATTTTGATCTTGAGAGAAATTATGTACAGAATTTACTACATTAATATTTCAAAAGTTTCTTTTAAAATATTATTATTCACACCCCCGAATGTGTAACTTACCTTACATTACATTACATCGATTACATAATCTTCTTTGTTTCAAAAATTCATTTCAAAAAATTTTCTACTTCCAGAAGTTTAGAGTTGTTTATACATATCATGAGAGTTAGATTTAGAGAGAGAGAGAGAGAGAGATCAAACATTGATGTTTTCAAAAAGATTTCAATCCAGAAATTCTAAACAGACTTACACTCAAGTAACTATACTTTATTTCCAAACATTATTCAATCAGACAATAACAAGTAAGAATGAACAATTAACATTAACATTAACATTAACATTAACATTAACATTAATCATTAAACATTAAACATTAACTATTCAAGATCTATATAATTTCATAATTGTACTCTATAGAGTGTCAATATATGTTCCATTTGAAAAATCCAATAATTACCCGCCCACTTCTGTGCCAAAGATGTCACTTCTGTGCCACCACGGTGGTTTCTTGCACAGCAAAGAAATGAATGGTCTTGTATCAACAGTGGATGGTTAGCAACATTAGCAAGCAAAGGAACAATCAACCATCAATAACAACAATAAACAACAACAATTATAAACAACAACAACAACAACAACAACAACAACAACAACAACAACAACAACAACAACAACAACAACAACAACAACAACAACAACAACAACAACATATCCACAAAAACAACAACAACAACCTCAACAACAACAACAACAACAACAACAACCTCAACAACATATCCACAAAAACCTATCCACCAAAACAACAAAAAATCCCCTAATCCACAAAAACATATTTTCCTAATCTCAAATAATGAAAATTTCTAAAATCAAAAATTTCAAAAATGTTAAAATGAAAATTCTTAACATACTGAGCCTAGTCAAATACTATATTATAAAACATTGTTTATTTCAAAGACTCAACACACTAACATTATTATTTTCTTACTTGTCTCAAATAATGATATTTCAAAAATATCAAAAATCAAAATTCAAAAAGTATTTTTATTTATATATAGACAAAACATATTTTCAATTTTTTTCAACCAAATTCAAAAATTTTTATAATAATACTATCATTAAAAAACTCAAAATGATAGATTTTATAAAATATTGTTTATTTCAAACACTCAACACACTAATAACATTATAATTTTCTCCCTAGTGCCAAATAATGAATTTTCATAAATTTTCAAGTATTTCAAAATTCAAAAAGTGTTTTAATACATATAGTCAAATCATGTTTTCAAATTTTTCAAAAATTTCAAAATTGTAAAAATGAAAATTCTTAAGATACTGAGTATACTCAAATACAATATTATAAAACATTGTTTATTTTAAAGAATCAAAACACTAACATTATATTTTTCTCCCTAGTCTCAAATAATGAATTTTCAAAAATTCAAAAAGTGTTTTTATATATATATATGGTCCTAACATGTTTTCAAATTTTTTCAACCAAATTCAAGAATTTGAAAATAATATTATCATTAATACTCTCAAATAATAGATTTTATAAAATATTGTTCTTTTTTTACCATAGTATCAATTTGTCATTATCATAATGATTTTCAAAATAGTTCAAAATTTTCTTATAAAAATATTAATTTAAAAAATTATTTAAATAAAGTCAAATATAGTGTATCAAAGAATGTCAATTCATTTGGATCTAAGAGAAAGAAAAAAAAATTAAAAAAATGATTTAATGTGAAAATTCAGATTTAGAAGAGTTCTAATCGGAACTTATTTCACGTACCTACTCGACAAGTTCATTATTTCTAACAAGACAGACACCTTTCGATTTGAAGAGTTTTTTTCTTCTTTATATAAAATTATAAAAAAAATAACCTAAATCAAATCAAATCAAAGGATTGGAAGTATTTAATATGAAATAAATCATAATAATAAAATAAAATATGATATAAAAAACAGAGAAATTCAATCCAGAATTACTTAAACACTAACATAAACTTCAAGATCTATCATTAACAATAACAGTAACATTAACAATTAACATTAACATTAACATTAACATTAACATTAACATTAACATTAAAATTAACATTAACATTAATCATTAATCATGTATCATTCTAGATCTATATAATTTCATATATGTACTCTATAAATAGTGTCAATATATATTCCACTTGAAAAATCCAATAAATTTACCCGCCCACTTCTGTGCCAAAGTTGTCACTTCTGTGCCACCACGGTGGTTTCTTGCTCAGCAAGGAAATGCATTGTATAGTATCAGCAGTGAATGATTAGCAACATTAGCAAGCCAAGTAACAATCAACCATCAACAACAACAACAACAACAACAACAACAACAACTTATCCTAATTTAATCTAATCTAATCTAATCAACAATAACATATTTTCCTCATCTAATCTAATCTAATCTAATCTAATCTATCCACAAAAACACAAAAAAAAAAAAAAAACACACAAAAAACAAAAACATCAACAACATTTTTCACAAAAACCAAAAAGCATTAACTGTAATTCTTTTCCTAATTGTAATACTAACAAACTGCAATTTAAGTTTGGAAATTCTTACTTGATCCTATATTCGCCTTTTTGAAATTTTTTTATGATCAACTAATGAATAAAGTATTTGAAGAAAATCAAGTTTCTTCGAAAGTCTATAAAAGTAATTGTTCTTTAAAATATTTATTTTTTGTCAGGGAATGTTTAATAAGGAAATTTGGAAAAGTTTTTTATTAAAAATGTAAATTGAATTCAAAATTATTTTTGAAATTTTATTTAGAGAATTTCTTCAGTTTTTATTCAATGAGATCTAAATGGTTAAAAATTGAATTTTTTTAGATATAAAATGTTAGAATTTGCTGGCTTCTGTGATTTCTGTAATTTTTCCAATTTCTGTAATTTCTAATTTCTGTAACTTCAAAATGTTAAAAGAATTATCTGAAAAAAGGAAAAATTGAATTTTACAACAATCACTCAATAATTCGAAAAATTGAGAAATTTAAACTTATATTGAAAATTTACCCTAGTTTATATTTTTTTTAATGTTTTTAATTTAAAATGGAAAATGAGTTTTTCAATTTTCACCTTTCTAATGTTCAAAATCTTAAAAAATTAGTAAAAATTTGGAATTATTGTTGGTTGGTTCATAGTGCATTGTTATTCCCAGACAAAGAATGAAATTGAATACAAATACAAGGGTAAAAGTATTTGGTATTGTTTTGAATCCTAATTAAAATCCTCATTTTCCAGTAAAACAAAAAGATCATTTTTTCTCAAAGTTCTGTTGTATTTCTCTGTTATAATTTATTTGCTTTTTTTTTTTTGAATTTATAAATAAAAAACTTTAATTTTCTCATGGATCCTCAAATACAAAATTGTCACAATTACTTGCACTCTAAACTTCAACTCATTTTGTCTCTAACATAACAAATTAGGTTTTAAAAGTAAAAAAATCCATCCAAATAATGAAAATCAAATTTATCAAAAAAGTCACAAAAACATTAAATTGAAATCAAATAAAAAAAAAAAAGCATTTCGAGTATGTTTGACCTGTTAGATTCTTTCAAAATATTAAACAAAGTAAATAATAATAAAAACCAAAGATCCGAATGGGAACTTCAATTCAATAAATAATAATAAAAAACCAAAGATCCGTTTGGTGACTTCAAAACCAAAGAAACCAAAAGGAACCAAAAGGAACCAAAAGGAACCAAAAGGAACCAAAAGGAAACAAAGGAAACCAAAAAAAACCAAAAAAAAAAAAAATTATTTATTCCTTTGTAGGAATTGTTCTGATTTTTGTGGTTTAAAATTGACAATTCAAGCAATTCTCTCGATGGTTCAATACTCATATTCATATTCGATCTTCGAAAGTTAGAGTCATTTTATCAAGAAGAAATATGTTTGATTTGATGTTCATTTTTCAAAATCTCTCTTAAATTGGGAGTATTGTTCTATTTTCATTTTTACGTTTCTTTCGAAGTTTGTTCTCGAGAGTTTATCTATTTCTCAGTTTTTTTTTTGTTTGTTTTCCATTTTTTTAAATAAATGAAAGAATAATTGTTCAAAATTGTTGATGGATCAAAACATTAAAGTGACTTCATAAATTTAATAATAAATTATGATAATCATTCTTTGTTGAAATTTGTGTATTGTCATTACTGTGTGTATAAATAGACCATTTAATTTGTTTTTTGGTTATGTTTATTGATTTTTTTGTGTTTTGGTTTTTGTAAATTTGATTGTTTGAAATGGAAATGTTGAAATGGAATTTAATTTTTATGAGTTTTTTATTTTTGATTTTTTATGATAAAATTTGTGTGTTTGTATTGTTGGTTTTTATGTTTTGTTTTGTGATTTTTTATAAATATGTGTTATAAAATTTAATAGAATTTAGTTGTTTATTGTATTTTTAGAATTTGTATATTTGGTTAGATGTAAAAATTTGTTGGTGTTATTAGATATTTGGTTGTGATTGTTGTTTGGTTTGGGAAGTTGTTGATATGTTTTGGTAGTTATGTTTTGAAGGCCATCTAAAGATGGCCTTTCATTTCTACTAAAGTAGAAATGAGATTATTATATATATACTTACAATTAAAATCAAATTATAAAAATGTCTATTCTCTCTCCCTCAAATGTTAAAAGAGATCCATAAAAATTAAAATGAAATTTTTTTTTTTTTAATTTGAGATTTTAATCTACTGACACAAAATAATTTAGAAATGATCTAAAAGAATAAACTTCATGATTAGAGTTGCTGATAATTCAGAAAAAGAAATATACCTGATAAAAATATAGAATTGTGAAAATAAATAAAAAAATGGTTTTCCAATCCAAAAAAGATCCAAAAAGGTTTCCTAAATGAATGAAATGAATTAGTTGAAGGAGTTAGGAAAATAAATTGTGTTTGGTTAATTTGTTGAAATTTCTCTTCCATTTGTTGTCGATCTATCAAATGTGTGGATACCATCAAGTAATAATATTTAATTTTTTCCATTCAACAAACTATACATTAATCTTCTTTAAACTATAATTGGATTAAATAAATAAAAATAAAATTTGAGATCTAAATGAAAAAGATTACTCAAATGGTAAATTAGAAAAATGAAAATAAAAAAACATTTTATAGACAAAAAAATAAATTTTCATATTTTTGTAAAATGAAAATCATTCCGAAATTGAAATTTAAAATCTAATATTGCTATTCTTTCAACTATTTTAAATTGTATCCCAATTGATTATATTTTGTTAACACACACACACATACATACATATATATATATATATATATATAAACTATTTTTCAGTCAAAGGGGCCCAGTTGTAATGGTATAATACACGTGTTTAAAGGGTTTGCATAGATATTAGAAGAAAAATTTCATTTTGGAAATTTTTAAAATTGAAATCATTTTTTCACATTTTTGTTTTTTTTTTTCTATTTATTTTTTTAAAACCTCATTCATTTGCAAAAATTTTTTTATTGCAAGATCAATAGTCACTTGGTAAAAACTTGTTATTCTAATGTCATTGAAACCAGAAAGTAATTGTTGAGAAATCATATTGATTTCTATTGGAATTCAATTTGATCTTTGATCTTGATATTTGTTTAATAAATGTGAAAAAATTTTCACTTCATTTTCATTTCCTTTTTCAAATAGAGACCACAAATACCAACAAACTTTGTTTGAGGGCTTAATTTCTAAAAGAAAAGTATGGAAAATCAAGTGAAAAATGTTTCATATTTATTATTCAAATACCAGTAGAAGTTCAAAACAAACATCGTTGTTTTTCTCAATAGTTCCCTAAGAATTTGAGTTTTTCAATTTTTAAGAAAAGCTATTGATTTATTAATATTCTTTCAGACATGTATCAACATTTCTTTGAGGTGTATTATTCTGTTTATTTCTTATTTGTTGTTCAAAGGTCAATTATATAAAATAATTGATATTTGAAAAAAACGTTTTCCCCCTTTGACTGAAACAGAGTTTATATATATTAAAAATTGAACTGGCAATAGTATAATAATATAATTCATCAAACAGAGTATTTTTAACTAATTTATTCAACTAATTATTACATTTAGGTTAGGTAGGAAAGCCCCCTTCAGGGGGTTTGGGGGTGTAGGTAATATAGCACCTAATATGTTAGGTGCGTAAATATATATTCTGTTTTTTTTTTTTTTTTTTTTTTTTTTTTTGTTTTAGAAAAGAAAAGAAAATTTTCAGTTGGGTACGTAGGAGAATTCTGACAACATTCCTTAACAAGAATAATTTATACATATCCTTTCAAAGAAATTTAATTGACAATTAAAAAAATGAAAGTTATAACATTTTTTTTGGAAATTTTTTAAAAAACCCTAAATTATTTTAATTAATTTTTGAATTTAGTGTATTTAAAATTTAGATTTTTAATTGTACCTGAAAAATATGTTGAAAGTAAGTATATTAAAAGTGGAACTCAATTTAACATAGAAATGAGATTAAATTATTTTAATAATTAAAAGTAGAATAATGATAATAATCTGAAAAAATTATTGTAAGATAAATTTTTCCATTTTTTCCAAATTTTATTCAAAACAAAATATTAAAATAATACCTATTCAAATACTTATATAATAAAAAATTGTTTATTTCAAATACCCAATACATTATTATTATATTTTTCTTCCAAATCACAAATCAAAATTTTCAAAATTTTCAAAATTTCAAAAATGTGTTTATATATATGGTCAAAACATGTTTTCAAAATTTTCAAAAATAATAAAACAGAAATTCTGAAGATACTGAGTATACTCAAATATTCAATTCTATAAAACATTGTTTATTTCAAAGATACAATACTTAGATATCATATTTTTCTTCCTAATCTCAAATCATGAAATTTCAAAAATTTCAAAAAAGTGTTTTTATACCGATGGTCCAAACCTTTTTTACAAATTCTTTTAATAATTCAAAAATTTTTATAATAATACTATCATTAAAAAACTCTCAAAATGATAGATTTCATAAAATTTTGTTCTTGTTTTACATATTCTCAATTTGTCAGTATCATAATGACTTTCAAAATAGTTCAAAATTTTCTTATAAAAATATTAATTCAAAAAATAATTTATATAAAGTCAAATATAGAGTATCAAAGAATGTTTATTCATTTGAATAATAGATAGAGAGAAAAAAAAATTAAAAAAAAAATGATTCAATGTAAAAATTCAGATTTAGAAGAGTTCTAATCGGAACTTATTTCACGTACCTACTCGACAAGTTCATTATTTCTAACAAGACAGACACCTTTCGATTTGAAGAGTTTTTTTCTTCTTTATATAAAATTATAAAAAAAAATAACCAAAATCAAATCAAATCTAAGGATTGGAAGTATTTAATAAGAAATAAATCATAATAATAAAATAAAATATGATATAAAAAACAGAGAAATTCAATCCAGAATTATTTAAACACTAACCTAACCTTCAAGATCAATCATTAATAGTAACATTAACAATTAACATTAACATAAACATTAACATTAACATTAACATTAACATTAACATTAACATTAACATTAACATTAAAATTAACATTAACATTAATCATTGATCATGTATCATTCTAGATCTATATAATTTCATAATTGTACTCTATAAATAGTGTCAATATATATTCCACTTGAAAAATCCAATAAATTTACCCGCCCACTTCTGTGCCAAAGATGTCACTTCTGTGCCACCACGGTGGTTTCTTGCTCAGCAAGGAAATGCATGGTATAGTATCAACAGTGGATGGTTAGCAACATTAGCAAGCAAAGGAACAATCAACCATCAATAACAACCATCAATAACAACAATAAACAACAACAAAAATAAACAACAACAACAACAACAACAACAACAACAACAACAACAACAACAACAACAACAACAACAACAACAACAACAACAACAACAACAACAACAACAACAACAACAACAACAACAACAACAACAACAACAACAACAACCTCAACAACATATCCACAAAAACCTATCCACCAAAACAACAAAAAATCCACTAATCCACAAAAACATATTTTCCTAATCTCAAATAATGAAAATTTCTAAAATCAAAAATTTCAAAAATGTTAAAATGAAAATTCTTAACATACTGAGCCTAGTCAAATACTATATTATAAAACATTGTTTATTTCAAAGACTCAACACACTAACATTATTATTTTCTTACTAGTCTCAAATAATGATATTTCAAAAATATCAAAAATCAAAATTCAAAAAGTGTTTTTATTTATATATAGACAAAACATATTTTCAATTTTTTTCAACCAAATTCAAAAATTTTTATCATAATACTTTCATTAAAAAACTCAAAATGATAGATTTTATAAAATATTGTTTATTTCAAACACTCAACACACTAATAACATTATAATTTTCTCCCTAGTTCGAAATAATGAATTTTCATAAATTTTCAAGTATTTCAAAATTCAAAAAAGTGTTTTAATACATATAGACAAATCATGTTTTCAAATTTTTCAAAAATTTCAAAAATGTAAAAATGAAAATTCGAAAGATACTGAGTATACTCAAATACAATATTATAAAACATTGTTTATTTTAAAGAATCAAAACACTAACATCATATTTTTCTCCCTAGTCTCAAATAATGAATTTTCAAAAATTCAAAAAGCGTTTTTATATATATATATGGTCCTAACATGTGTTCAAATTTTTTCAACCAAATTCAAGAATTTGAAAATACAGCTGTTCCAACCCTACCGTGAAAATTTATAAGACACAGAAATTGATTTTCTATTATTAAATTTTGTCATGTATAACAAACCGTAAAATGGATATGAAAGTTTATTATCAACCATAAAAAATTTTTATTCGAAGAGAAAAAAATTTATATTAGCCAATTTTTGGTTTTTGAAAATGGCAAATAAATTGTAAAAAAAAGTATATTAATAAGGATCTTGAATTTCTAAAATTAGGAGTATTTCGGTTTTAAACAATTTAAAAGCAAGGATCGAAAAATACTTTCATGTTTCTGTGATTTCTTTTCTTATGAAATTCCAATTTTTTTCTTTCTTTAAGATTAAAAAAAAATTTTCTCATTGGATATGATAGAAATTGAATTTTCTATTTCATAAATGGAAATTTTATAATATACAAAGGATCTGTATATCTTATAATTTTTTACGGTAGGGTTGGAACAGCTGTAATATTATCATTAATACTCTCAAATAATAGATTTTATAAAATATTGTTCTTTTTTTACATAGTATCAATTTGTCATTATCATAATGATTTTCAAAATAGTTCAAAATTTTCTTATCAAAATAATAATTTAAAAAATTATTTATTTAAAGTCAAATATAGTGTATCAAAGAATGTCAATTCATTTGGATCTAAGAGAAAGAAAAAAAAATTTGAAAAAAAAATGGTTTTATGTAAAAATTCAGATTTAGAAGAGTTCTAATCGGAACTTATTCCACGTACCTACTCGACAAGTTCATTATTTCTAATAAGGGAATATCTTTCGATTTGAAGAGTTTTTTTCTTCTTTATATAAAATTATAAAAAAAAATAACCGAACCTAAATCAAATCAAATCTAAGGATTGGAAGTATTTAATAAGAAATAAATCATAATAATAAAATAAAATATTGATATAAAAAACAGAGAAATTCAATCCAGAATTACTTAAACACTAACATAAAACACAAGATCTATCATTAACAATAACAATTAACATTAACAATTAACATTAACATTAACATTAACATTAACATTAACATTAACATTAACATTAACAATTAACATTAACATTAACATTAATCATTGATCATTAATCATTAAATCATTTAATCATTAAATCATTAAATCATTAAAATTAAATCCTTTTTCTAAGAATTCTCTTTCGTTGTCGTTTGGTGATCTAAATTCAAGGTGTGTTTATTAAGAAAGATACTGAGAGAAAAAAAAAAAAAAACCCAAAAACAAAATTTATTACCCGTCCACTTCTGTGCCAAACTTTTCACTTCTGTGCCAGGACGAGAGCTCTTGCACACTGTATCATAAGGAAGGGTGCAATGTAGCAACTGGGTACTTCTGTACCAAGCAACTCACTGCTGTTCTAGGACGAGGGTTCTCTTGCACACTGTATCATAAGGAATGGTGCACTGTTTCAACTGGGTACTTCTAGCAAGTTTTTCTCTAAACTAACCTGACTCTGGACACATTTAAATATATGATGAACTATAATGTTCTTCCATTATTGATCTTTGATTCAAGAGTCATGTATTAATAAACAAACATATATCCAAATAAACATACAAACAGACAATCAAACAAACAGACAAAGGTTCAGAACAACAAACAAACAAACATATATCCAAATAAACATACAAACAGACATACAAACAAACAAACAAACAAACAAACAAACAAACAAACAAACAATAAATCAATCAATCAATCAATCAATCAAAAACAACAAATTCAGAAACAACAATTCAATTTGAATGAAATGAACATCCATTCAATCAATCAATCCAGAAATCAATCATAAACAACAAATTCTTGAACAATTCAATTTGAAATATGATCTGTAACAATCTGGATGAAAAGAAATATATAAAATAATATATATATATATATATAATAATAATGATGATGATAATAAAGATCAACTAACATTAAGAATAATTCAACTAACATTAAGAATTCATCCAACATTAAGAATTCAAAAAATAATTCATTTATCACCTATTAGCCTCCATTTACAACCATTCTTCACATAATAATTCACAAAACCTTAATTCATTCTTCACAACAACCAATTCACAATAATTCAAAACATTTCACATAATCAATCAATTCACAACAAATATATCCAATTCACAACAATCATTATTCACACCAATGATTCACATAATTCACTTATTACTTCACATCAATTAATTCACAATAATCCACATCATATTCATTTTTCACATTATTTCAAATTAACAATAATTCACAATAATTAATCAATTAAATAACAATTCATAATAATCATTCACAACAATTAAACACCACATCGATTCACATAACATTAATTCACATCATCTTCTATTATTCAGCAACAATCAATTCACAAAAGTTAAAAACAATAAAACACCAAATAAAAACTAATAATTGAAGAAGAAGATCTTCAAGATTGTCGAGAGAATTTTTTGAAGCAAAGAGAGAGAAAGAGAGAGAGAGAGAAAAACACACAATCAAACAATTTCAAAAAAAAAATATAAAAAGATAGAGAGAGATATTTTTTAAAGGTTTCATTATGAATAGTAAAAAAAGAAAGATAAGAATATTCAAAAATTTCTTTAAAAAACCAACAAAAGAAAATAGAAACAAACTTTCTTCAAGAGATCTGTAATCTCTCGAACATGGTTCCGGTAGGTTCCGGTAGGTTCTTAAATCTTCGTGTTTTATAGGAATCCAATTCACTCATATTCTTCTCATATAGAGATTTTTCTTCACAGTCTTGGCAATGTACATTAGCTGTAACCCTTTTAATTGATATTCTTTAGGAGGCAACTGTCACATAAAAAAATTGGTGTTTTGTATTTCTTCTTCTTCTTCCTCTTCTTCTTCTTCTTCTTCTTCTTCTTCTTCTTCTTCTTCTTATTCTTGGTCTTCCTCTTCTTCTTGATCTTCTTCTTGGTTTTTCTTATTTTGGTTGAATTGGGCAATTAGTAGTGGGCATTGTGGTTATTGTTTTTGTTTTATGGTTCGAGAAGTTTTTAATTGGAGAAAGGTAGGGGTAATTAATCAAGATTAAGTTTACGAAGAAGGGAGAGTATATTCGGGTAAATAATAATAAAAGAAAAAATGAAAAATGATATTTTTTATACTGGTATTTGAAGTCTAAATGGGAAAATATTTTCAATTCATTTTCCTTATTTATGACAAACAGAGTTTCCCTACAGGGCCAGGTTGTAAATTGGAGTTTTGTTTGAAAAAGGAAATTGTAAACCAAGTGAAAAAATTTCCCATTTGTAATTCAAATACCTGTACACAAAATCGAAAATTTTGAATTTTTAATTTGGTAAAGTCTGTGGTGTGTGTGTTTGGATCCTTTTCAAAAAGGAATAAGTTCGAATATATTTTAATTTACTTAAAAAAAAAAAAAACAATCAATTCTTTTGAGAAAGGTTGTGTTTGGAATTCTTTATTTTTTTTTATTATCAAAAATAAAGAGAGAAAAATCTTCTTATTTGGTATTTTAAAAGAAGTAGAAGTATTAGTTTCAGAGAAAAGAAGAAGATGAGAAGAAAACTTTTTGTTCCTTTTAATTAAAAGCGTAAAACAAAGAATAGAAATTCATTTTGGATTATAATTGGATCTTTCTTTCTCTCTCTTTGAGTATTTAGGTCCATTTACAATTTTCAATTTATTTCAGAGTTTAAGTTTGTAACAATTTATTACTAGATCTCACTTTTGATATTTTTCTTCTGGCTGTTTTTAATGTAAATTTACATAAAATTATAACAGGAAACTTCTTCTTCTTTTGTTCATTGTTTTTTTACAGGTTTGGTTATTTTTTCAATTACAAGAACAAAGAAAAATAATTCGTTTTTTTTGCTGTTTGTTTGATAATCGTTACAAAACAACTTTTTTTAATTTCACGTTTTTTGTCTAACAGATATGTTGAATAGTGGATCTTTTTGTCTGTTCTACATTTAGAGTTTTTTGATTTTGGATATTTTTTGTATTTTGGTCAGAAATTCTGTACATATTTATTCTCATATATGTACCTCTAACATTAATTTCAAAACATTCTTCAATAACCCTAGTATTACATTATATAATTCACAAAAGATCTCAAAATTCAATAATTTTGGTAAAAGTACTCCTTCAAAAATTTTCTAGTTGTTGTTTATATGAATGGAGAAAACTGGGTAATTTTCTAACTAAATTTTTAAAATCCATTTAGAGAAATTCTGTACAGAATTACTATACGTACCATAAAGTTATTTTAAATACATTATTCAGATTAAAATAAACATTAACATTAACATTAAATCTAACATTAACATTAACAATTAACATTAACATTAACATTAACATTAACATTAACATTAACATTAACAATTAACAAGCCCTTTGATCATATTTCATGTTTTATAGTGTATGTATATGTATATGTATATATATATATATATATAGTGATTCTAAATCCATCATTATCCTCATATGTCAAAAAAACCAAATAATTTACCCGCCCACTTCTGTGCCAAACTTTTCACTTCTGTGCCAGGACGGCAGCTCTTGCACACTGCATCATAAGGAACGGTGCAATGTAGCAACTGGGTACTTCTGTACCAAGCAACTCACTACTGTTCCAGGACGAGTAGTTCTTGCACACTGTATCAAAAACTAGGATGGAATGTAGTAAAGGTATTTCAGCAAGCTATTTCCAAGAATCAACAGATTTAACTATTAGTACTCTACTCTGAACCATTGATCTTCATTGTTTATATTAGCAACAAACAAACAACAACATTATCAATTTCAATTAAATATACAATATAATTGATTCTGAAATAATCATTTGAATAATGATGAACTCTATTTGAATAACATGATTTGTAACAGTAACAAACTCGATGAAGAGAAACACAGACACACACATATACAGCCGTTCCAACACTACCGTGAAATTTTACAGACATAGAAATTGACTTTTTTTCTCTGTTAAACACACAAAAAAATCTTCTGTTATACACTATTACAGATTTTATGGTTTGACATAGTTTTTTTTTAAAAATTCCTTAGGTGATTCAAACTAAGAAAAAAATCTTGTTCTTTATTAAACAAATTCAAAAATCCAAAACAAAGATTTCCAAGAATGGAGATCCAATTTAGTAATTTCTTTAAAATGGTCCTTCCTTTTGATTTTTAGGTGTTTAGAAATTAAAGATCCTGAAAAAAATTGAAAAATTTTTGTGAATTGTTGATCATAGAAAAAGTTTGTAGTGAAAAATTCAAATTTAAATTTTTTCTCTATGAGAAATTTTTGCTCTCTTATAAAATTTCATGGTTTGTAATAGGCTATCACACAACCATAAAATCCTGTCATAGAAATGAAAGTGTGAGATAGTAAACGAATTTTCTGTTTATCATAGATTTCACGGTAGGGTTGGAACGGCTGTATATATAATATTGGACAAAACATTGATTCTTTTCAAAAATTTTCTAATTCATTTTAAGAGTTATTCTGTACAAGCAAACTTACTACCATAGATGTAACATAATTTCTTTCAAATATTTATTCATTCACTCTAACACTGTACTTTACCTATAAGATCATAATTTTTTTTGATTCAATAATTTTTAATTCAAGAATTTTCAAAAAGTTGTTTATAAATTATAGAGGATAGATTACATTGAAGTTTTCAAAATGATTTTCAATGTAAATTCATAACAGACTTACTATACAAGTTCCCATAATTGATTTCAAAACATCATTATTATTCATCATTTCAGAAACATTAACATTAACATTAACATTAACATTAACATTAACATTAACATTAACATTAAAATTAACATTAATCATTGATCATGTATCATTCTAGATCTATATAATTTCATAATTAACATTCCCTTTGATCTCTATATTTCATTTTGTATTGATATATGTATATATATATATATATACATTTAGCGATTATGGATCTATTATTTTCCTCATATGTCAAAAAACTAAAACAATTTACCCGCCCACTTCTGTGCCAAACATTTCACTTCTGTGCCAGGACGAGGATTACTTGCACTGTATCTAAATGAAGGTGTTTTCGCACACTATTTTAGCAAGCATTATTTCAATAATCAACTATGTGGCCTACTATGATGAACTGGAATCTTTCTACATAGATGCTCGTCATCCAAGAGGTTATGTAGTAACAAACAAACAAACAAACAAACAAACAAACAAACAAACAAAACAAACTATCAATGAATTCCGAACCAACAACATAAAATTATACACAATTTGAACAATGATGAATTCAAATTTGAAACATGGATCTATATGTAACAATCACAAACTATATTGATGAAGAGAAACACAGAATAAATATAATAATAATAATAATAATAATAATAATAATAATAATGATTGAGATTATGATGATAATGAGGAAGAAGAATTAGTTAATAATAAATAATGAATTAACAAAATATATATTAATATTAACAAACAATTAAGATTATTTACATATTTTGTACAATCATCATTCCTCACTCAGTATTATCCACAAAGCCAATCAATTCACAAAATCATTAATTCACAACAATTATTCATTCACAGCAATAATTCACATAGATAACCACTCAATTCAAAACATTTCACTGACATCTCCAATTCACTTTATAATTCACATATTCAATTCACTTAATGACAATTCACACAATATACAATTCACATAATTGACAACATTAATTCACATAAACAAGTATTTATAAACTCACAATAATCCACAGGACCATTAATTCAGATATTCTTCAATTCATATCAATTTACATAACAACAAATCATACAATTTCAATTCAGATTGATTCGCAGATTCATCCGATCCACAACAACAATAAAAAAACATTCAATAAAATCTATTTGAAGATCAGATTTTAGAAGAAGGATTTTTTGAATTGAGAGTGAGAGTTCAAGAGAGAGAGAGAGAGTTCAAGAGAGAGAGAGAGAGAGAGAGAGAGAGAGAGAGAGAGAGAGAGAGAGAGAGAGAGAGAGAGAGAGAGAGAGAATGAGAAAAAACTCATAATCAAACAAATCCAAAAACAAAAAGATATTTCATATGATTAAGGTTTTTAGATATCAAAAACTAATATTTTGAGAAAAACAAAACAAATAAAAATAGAATAACAACAAACTATCTTCAAGATCTGTTTCTCAAACATGGTTATGAAATCTTTGTGTATTTTATGATTCAAATCAAATCAAATCAAATCAAGTCAAGTCACATTCCTCACACATAGAGATTTTCTTCAGAGTCTTGACAATGTACTATTATTGCTGCAAAAACCCTGTTTGATGATTGATCTTGATTCATTCATTAAGGCCAACTGTCACACCAAATTGTTATGTTTTTTTCTTTATGGTCTTCTTGTTCTTTTTTTTTTTTTTTTGTAGTGAATTTTTCTTTTTTGGTTTTTTCGTAGTGAATTTTTTGGTTGTGTTGGGAGATTCGTTGATTAGCAGTGGGCATTTGAATGATTGTTAGGTTGGAGTTTTTAATTGGAGAAAGGTTAGAGTAATTAATGAAATCTTAAAAAATTTACCAATGGAAGAGAGTATTTTCAAGTAAATAAATAAATAAAAAAAATTAAGAAATGAATTTTTTTGTCAATTCAGAATTGAATTTAACATATTGAAATCTCTTTATAAATTTGTTTCAAATCTTAGTTTTGTCAAAAGACATCAATTCTCTCAAAAATTCTTCTTCGACTTCTTCTTCTTTTTCTTTTTTGGTTTTTTTTGTTCTTTTCTTATTTCTCTCAATAACAAAAACAGAAACCAAAAAATTCTTTTTTTTTTTTAAGGTGATGGGTTGACAAATGTTCCAAAAAAATACCTTTTGAATTACATTAAATTTTTATACACAATTTTGATGAGTGGATCTTTATGTGTTTTTATAATTTTGTTAAAAGTTTTATATTTTTTTTTGATTTTATTTATCAGTTTTTGTTTTGATTTTCTCATAAAGTACCTAATTTTTTTTTTTTTTTTTCAATTTTCACTCTCAACATGGACTTCTTCACATTATTTCTCAAAATTTTTAATTTATATAAATTTCAAGATTTGTTCTTTCTTTATGAATATATATATATAGACTTTTTTTGGTTTCATAAATCACATTCATCAAAATATTTCCATTCCAGAAATTGTAGATAGTTGATAATAATACATATATAAAGAGACTAACAAAACATGATTTATTGTTTTAATTGATTTTCAATATTTTGATCTTGAGAGAAATTATGTACATAATTTACTACATTAATATTTCAATAATTTCTTTCAAAATATTATTATTCACACTCCCGAATGTGTAACTTACCTTACATTACATTACATCGATTACATAATCTTCTTTGTTTCAAAAATTCATTTCAAAAATTTTTCTCCTTCCAGAAGTTTAGAGTTGTTTATACATATCATGAGAGTTAGATTTAGATTTAGAGAGAGAGAGAGAGAGAGAGAGAGAGCAAACATTGATGTTTTCAAAAAGATTTCAACAAGAAATTCTAAACAGACTTACACTCAAATACTATACTTTATTTCCAAACATTATTCAATCAGACAATAACAAGTAAGAATGAACAATTAACATTAACATTTAACATTAACATTAACATTAACATTAACATTAACATTAACATTAACATTAACAATTAACATTAACATTAACATGAACATTTATAACATTAACAATTAACATTTACTTTGATCTGTATATTTCATGTTTATTGATATATATATATATATATAGATATATATATATAGCGATTATAGATCTATTATTATCCTCATATGTCAAAAAACCCAGATTTATTACCCGCCCACTTCTGTGCCAAACATTTCACTTCTGTGCCAGGACGGCAGCTCTTGCACACTGCATCAGAAGGAACGGTGCAATGTAGCAACTGGTTACTTCTGTTCCAGACAACTCACTTCTGTTCTAGGACGAGGGTTCTCTTGCACACTGTATCATAAGGAACGGTGCAATGTAGCAACTGGGTACTTCTAGCAAGTTTTTCTCTAAACTAACCTGACTCTGGACACATTTAAAAATATGATGAACTATAATGTTCTTCCATTATTGATCTTTGATTCAAGAGTCATGTATTAACAAACAAACATATATCCAAATAAACATACAAACAGACATACAATCAAACAAACAGACAAAGGTTCAGAACAACAAAAAAACAAACAAACAAACAAACAAACAATCAATCAATCAATCAATCATAATCAATTAAATTCAGAAACATACAATTTGAATAATGATGGACAAAACAATTTGAAACATGATCTATAAGAATATCAATCTGGAACACAGTATAATAATCATAAAGATAATGAGGAGGAAGAAGAATTAGTTAAAAAATAAATGATTAAAAATGAATTAACAAAATATATAAAATAGTAATATATATATATATATATACAATGATTAAGATTTTATTTTTATATAATTTTGACATTTATTATTCATCATCATTGATCATCACTCATCCACAACAAACAATTGATAGAAACAATTCACAACAACAATCAATTCTAAAAAAGTCAAAACAATTTACATATAATTCAAATTCTTAATTCATATGATCAATTCAAATACTAATAATCAATTCACACAAACCTAACCTTTCCACACCAAGTTCACATAACCGTCAATACTCATCGACAATTAATTCAAGTCGATCAAATAACCAACCTATTCACATAATCAAGCAATATTTCACAATAATTCACATTAATGTTCAATCAATTCATGTTAATTCACAATTCCCAGAATCAATTCAGAATTCACATCATTTAATTCACATATTAACAATTCACAAATTAACCTCAATTAATACAAATTGAATTAATTCACAACAATCAATTCATTTCAATCAATTTATAAAACAATCACTAATCAATTAATTCAAAAAAACATTTTTGGCATCAATTAAATCACACCATTACATCACATAAGCAAAACAAATACAATAATTCACATCAACCATTATTCACAAAAGCCAAATTCATACACTATATATATATCCAATTCACATGATCAATCAATCAATCAATCAATGAAACAAATCGATACAAACATAAATAATCCACAATAGTCATTCATCATTCATGCAATCATTAATAAAAACATAAATAATCCACATAGACAATGGAAATTCTTTTGAGTGGTTCTTACTTATACCTTACAACAACAACAATAATCAATCAATTTTCGATATATAAAATATGAGCAAAATCTTTCATATCATCATCATGATCATCATGATGATGATTATTTTTCAAAACATAATTTCATTGTTTTCTCATTATTATTCTTTTCAAAAGATCCTAAAATTCATTCTCATTAAAATTAAAATAAAATATAATAATTATTAATGAATCTATTTATATCTTTCTTGTTGATTGATTGAATCTTGCCTTTATAGTAAAATTGGGTAAAATCGTTTTTTAGGAAATTTTAAAAGATTTTCAAAACAACAAAGACACACACACATTATCAAAAATGATCTCAAAATAAAAAGTATTTTGTGAAATTTGGATTTCTGAGGATTCTTTAATTTTCTTTCACTTTTGATTTCTTTGTGATTTATTCTAGGTTTTGAAATTTGGGTTAGATTTGATTTCTGAGGATTCTTTAATTTTCTTTCACTTTTGAAATTTTTGTTTTGGTTTCGTTGATAGGTAGGTTTTTTATATTATTTATATTAAGAAAATTGAAAATTTCTCTCTGAGTATGAAATGATGTATTAACAGAAATTGATATATATTCACGGCAAAAGTTATTGATATAGGATTATGTTTTTGTTTTTAAAAATTGAAATTTTCTTCTTTTCCATTAAGAGAAATTTGTATATTCATGCTCTCTCTATTGGCAAACAAACCAATTAATTCTTATGAAGTGACCAACAAAGAGTAAGAAATGAAACAATCATCATCATCATCATGGAAGAAATTCATCAAAATAATTTATGTTGTTGTTTTTTTTTTTTTTTTTTTTTTTTTTTTGAAGAATATTAATATAATAAGAGTTAAAGAGAGAGAGAGAGAGTGTGTGTGTGTGTGTGTTCAAGATAGAAAGAGAAAGATAGAGAGACAGCCAAAATACATTTTCTGTTTTCATGATCATCTCATTTATTTGTCAATGATGAGTCAAGATTTTGGAAATGGGGACTGTATGATCTTAAATAGTTAATTGGTGATTCTTTTTGGGCGCTTCTCGCGCGGAGTAAGGAGGGCTATCGCATAACGAGGGGTGTTATTAGGCTGAGTCCATTTGGGGTGTTAGCATTTTTGGGGAGGATGTGTGTGTTATGAAAAGCGCAAAGAAATGGGATGTAATGCAAGGTGCAAAGACATGTGTGTGTAATATGCAAGGCGCAAAGGAATGTGGGGTCAGAAATCTCGCTTCGCTCAGACAAACAAACAAACAAACATGCAAAAAAACAAGCAAACAACCAACTAAACAACAATCAATCAATCAATCAATCAATCAATCAATCAATCAATCAATCAATCAATCATAAACAACAAATTCTTAAACAACAATTTGAATGAAATGAACATCCATTCAATCAATCTGGATCCAGAAATCAATCATAAACAACAAATTCTTGAACAATTCAATTTGAAATATGATCTGTAACAATCTGGATGAAAAGAAATATATAAAATAATATATATATATATATATATATAATAATAATGATGATGATAATAAAGATCAATTAACATTAAGAATAATTCAACTAACATTAAGAATTCATCCAACATTAAGAATTCAAAAAATAATTCATTTCTCACCTATTGCCCTCCATTTACAACCATTCTTCACATAATAATTCACAAAAACCTTAATTCATTCTTCACAACAATCAATTTACAATAATTCAAAACATTTCACATAATCAATCAATTCACGTAATCCAAATTAATTCACAACCTCTTTTAATTTCACATCGATTCACAACAATAATTCACAATAAATAACCATAAACATCAAGTCACATCACTTCACATCAATCAAGACAATAATTCAAAACATTAATTCACAACAATAATTCACAACAGTCGATCATGACAATTAAACACCACATCGATTCACAACAATAAAAACATATCAAATAAAATCTAATTGAAGAAGAAGATCTCATATTGTCGAGAGAATTTTTTCAAGAAGAAAGAAAGAAAGAAAGAGAGAGAGAGAGAGAGGAAAAACCCATAATCAAACAAATTCAAAAACACAAAAAGAAGTGAGAGAGAGAGAGAGAGAGAGAGAGAGAGAGATTTTTTCAGAAAGGTTTCATTAAGAATAAAGAAAAGAAAAGAATATTCAAAAATTTCCGTAGTAGAAAAAAAAAAAAACAAAAGAACAAAAAAAGAGAAAATAGAGAAACAAACTTTTCTTCAAGATCTCTGTAATCTCTCGAACATGGTTCTGGTAGGTTCTTAAATCTTCGTGTATTTTTAATGAATTAAATCAAATCACTCACATTCTTTACCTAACCTATAGACTTTCTCTTCACAGTCTTGGCAATATACTCTATGGCTGTAATTCTTTTTGATTGTTGATCAAGGCAACTGTCACACCATAATTATTGTTTTGTATTTCTTCTTCTTCTTCTTCTTCTTCTTCTTCTTCTTCTTCTTATTCTTGGTCTTCCTCTTCTTCTTGATCTTCTTCTTGGTTTTTCTTATTTTGGTTGAATTGGGCAATTAGTAGTGGGCATTGTGGTTATTGTTTTTGTTTTATGGTTCGAGAGGTTTTTAATTGGAGAAAGGTAGGGGTAATTAATCAAGATTAAGTTTACGAAGAAGGGAGAGTATATTCGGGTAAATAATAATAAAAGAAAAAATGAAAAATGATATTTTTTATACTGGTATTTGAAGTCTAAATGGGAAAATATTTTCAATTCATTTTCCTTATTTATGACAAACAGAGTTTCCCTACAGGGCCAGGTTGTAAATTGGAGTTTTGTTTGAAAAAGGAAATTGTAAACCAAGTGAAAAAATTTCCCATTTGTAATTCAAATACCTGTACACAAAATCGAAAATTTTGAATTTTTAATTTGGTAAAGTCTGTGGTATGTGTGTTTGGATCCTTTTCAAAAAGGAATAAGTTCGAATATATTTTAGGTTACTTAAAAAAAAAAAAAAAAAAAAACAATCAATTCTTTTGAGAAAGGTTGTGTTTGGAATTCTTTATTTTTTTTTATTATCAAAAATAAAGAGAGAAAAATCTTCTTATTTGGTATTTTAAAACAAGTAGAAGTATTAGAGAAGAGAAAGAGAAGAGAAGAGAAAAGAAGAAGACTAGAAGAAAACTTTTTGTTCCTTTTAATTAAAAGCGTAAAACAAAGAATAGAAATTCATTTTGGATTATAATTGGATCTTTCTTTCTCTCTCTTTGAGTATTTAGGTCCATTTACAATTTTCAATTTATTTCAAAGTATAAGTTTGTAACAATTTATTACTAGATCTCACTTTTGGTATTTTTCTTCTGGCTGTTTTTAATGTAAATTTACATTAATTGATTATCAAAAAACTTCTTCTTTTTCTGTTCATTGTTTTTTTACACGTTTGGTTATTTTTTCAATTACAAGAATAAAAAGAAAAATAATTCGTTTTTTTTGCTGTTTATTTGATAATCGTTACAAAACAACTTTTTTTAATTTTATATTTTTTTGTATCCAGGTAAATTGAGCATCAAAAAAACATTTTATTTTATTCTTTCTAAAAAAAGGTTTCTTTAAATTATAGGTGATTTAAAAAAAGATTATTGTTTCTTTTTTTGTTTTTTTGTAAATTGAATATTAATTATATTCGATGTAATTTGTCCATTCTTGAATTTTCAGAAAGAATTTCAGTTATTTTATTTTTGTCTAACAGATATGTTGAATAGTGGATCTTTTTGTCTGTTCCACATTTAGGTTTTTTGATTTTGGATATTTTTTATATTTTGGTCAGAAATTCTGTACATATTTACTCTCATATATGTACCTCTAACATTAATTTCAAAACATTCTTTAATAACCCTAGTATTACATTACATAATTCACATAAGATCTCAAAATTCAATAATTTTGGTAAAAGGACTCCTTCAAAAATTTTCTAGTTGTTGTTTATATGAATGGAGAAAACTGAGAAATTTTCAAACTAAATTTTCTAAATTGTCATTTAGAGAAATTCTGTACATACTTTCTTATTGTACTTAAATTCATAAAAAAACATTCTTCAATCAATGAATCCTTCAATATAATCATGAAATTTTGATTAAAAAACCATTCTAACTTTTTTCCTTCGAATTTGGAGTTGTTTATCTATATATAAATATAGATCAAAATGGGAAATTTTTTTCAAAGATTTCAGAAATTTTCCATCCATATTATATCTCACATACCAAATTTATTTCAAAACATTATTCAATAACCCTAGTATTACATTACATAATTCACAAAAGATCTCAAAATTCAATAATTTTGGTAAAAGGACTCCTTCAAAAATTTTCTAGTTGTTGTTTATATGAATGGAAAAAACTGGCTAAATGTTCAAACTAAATTTTTAAAATCCATTTAGAGAAATTCTGTACAAAATTACTATACGTACCATAAAGTTATTTTAAATACATTATTCAGATTAAAATAAACATTAACATTAACATTAACATTAACATTAACATTAACATTAACATTAACAATTAACAAGCCCTTTGATCATATTTCATGTTTTATAGTGTATGTATATGTATATATATATATATATATAGTGATTCTAAATCCATCATTATCCTCATATGTCAAAAAACCCGGATTTATTACCCGCCCACTTCTGTGCCAAACATTTCACTTCTGTGCCAGGACGGCAGCTCTTGCACACTGCATCATAAGGAACGGTGCAATGTAGCAACTGGTTACTTCTGTTCCAGACAACTCACTTCTGTTCTAGGACGAGGGTTCTTGCACTCCTGTATTATCGGCTAGGTGTTTGAGCAAGCAGTTTTAGATCAAGCTTTTTCTCAACAATCAACTGACTCTGGACACATAGAAACGATCAAACATAGAAAGGTTGAAAAATTTTTCTTGAGTAAGATCTTTTTTGAATTATTACTTTATGTTGTTTCTTTCTTTCTTTCTTTCTTTTTTTTTTTTTTTTAACAATTTGAATATCGTATTTTGATGATTTACCTTAAGTTATAAACTCTCTCTCTCTCTCTCTCTCTCTCTCTCTAAACTCTCTCTCGTTAGTTAGTTTTTTTTTTTTTTTTAATTTTGGAGAGTCAAGGTTAAAAACATTTCAATTAATTGGAGAAATGAAATGGTAGGTTAGGTTAATAATACTTTGAATCTTAATTATATAGGTTATAATTGTGCAAATGGAATTTCTAAAAAGAACCAAATCATGTGTTAAATTTTCAAAACCATCCATATTCATTATTTTTATATTCAAACCTAACCAATTTGACAACATTAAAATATGAACAAAATTTAAGAAAGATTTATATTTCTTGGTTTTTTTTAACTATTCGATCACATTGTAGTGAAAATAGGATATTTAGGTTAGGTTTTTATATAAAACAGCCAGTAGAAACTTATTTTTTTTTTTTTTTTTATATATCGAGAAACATTTATATTTAAAACAACAAGTATGATCAGTTAAATTAAAAAAAAATAAAAAATAAAAAAAACAAAACCAACAAATACTGGATTAAATAATATCAATTGATTACCAAGCACATTTAGAGTCCATTTTGATGTTGTAGTCAAATCTAGGTTTATTATTTGATTAATTCATTATTGATAAACATTGGATTTGAAAAATATTTAAAAGAGAATTTTTGAATTACGAAGATACGCACTGCTGATCAATGGAATCAAGACCAATTGCCCTTTTTTTTGACATTAGGGGGTTGATTGAACTTGAGAAAAAAAGAAGAAGTATAATATAAAAAAAAAAAAAAAAAAAAAAAAAAAGATTTAGAGTGTAAAGTTACATTGTTTGTTTCTTTGAATTAATCATTACTTTTGAATTGTATAGTTACTATTAATGTTCCTCAAGAAAAAAAATCATGGTGAATTCCTTCCTTCCCCAACTATTCTTATATATAGTTACCAGAACCTTGATTTGAGGAATGTATGTTATTAATAACTTTTCAAAAAATATTAAATAGTTATAATATTATATATATATATATATATCAATTTTTAATTCTACTCAGTTTTCCCAAAAATCGATTAATGATAGATTTTGTGAGAGACCATTAAAAAAGAATTTTCAAAAAAATCTAAAATTTGAAAATTGTAATCAGAAATAATAAATGACTACCCGAACCTTACTCAAATAACAAACTTACAAAAGTATAAGAGCTTTGGTTTATTATAGTATTAATATATATATATATATATATATTTCATTTTAGAGAATTGATTCACCTTTTTTTTCTTAATCAAATTTTTTTTTGAATTAAAAATCAAATTGAAAAGTAAAATAATTTATAAAGTTTTATACGCTTATGTAGTTTGGTTAAAAGTTTAAATGATCTGATCATTAAAAATTGGTTTCACAAATTTTCAATTGTTTTTTTTTTTTAAGAAAATGAAAACCTTTTGTTTCATACTTTGTTAAAAAAAAATTTAGAATCTATAAAATAATTTTAAAGATATGATAGAGTTGTGAAACAATTTTTTTTTTTTTACTCTTAATAACCTTTTAATATTTACGAGAATCAATCTCAAATCAAATTTAAAATTTTTAAAAAAGTCTTGTGTTTTTTTTTTTTTTAACACAATATCCATTCAGGACAATTGAAGCACTTTGGAAAGATCTTCTTAATTTTGAGTTTTAAAATAAAAATTCATTAACTTTTTAAAGAGTAATTATTGATTTTTTTTGTTTTGTTGATCTTTTGTAATTTCAAAAATTTTCTTTACTTTTGTTTTTTCTGATTTTAAAAAATTTTCAAAAAAGTTTAAAAAAAAATATTTTTGTTTAAGGTTTAGAAAAAATTGTCAAAGTAATTTGAAAGTCAATGTGAGAGAGAATTTGTAAAAAAGTTGTATTATAAACAAAAATATTGTTGAATTTTTTGTTTTGTTTTTAAAAAATTAATTCTTTTTGAATTCTACCTTTTTTCTTCAAGCCAATAAATAAAATCCGAAAGTCCAAAAAAAAAAAAAATATATGTCAAAGTTAAATTGAAACTAAACCATTTTTTACAAATATAAAGTATCCTAAAATAAAAAAAAAAAAAAAAAAAAAAATTTAAACCACAGAATAATATCGATTATACAATTATTTTACTGTTTTGTTTTATAGAAACAACCAAGTTTTCTCATTGTTATCCTTTTAAGAAGAAAAATTTTTTGATTTGAAATTTTTCTTTGTTTTAATTTCCAAGGATGAAAATTTAAAATCTAATACAAAGAAAATTTTGGGATCGAGGATTAAGAAAAACAATTGATAGTGTTGACCTTTTTCTTTTTTAAGTCAAAATATTTAAGTTCAGGGAAATGGAAATACTGTTAAATGTAAACATGATCTCAGCTCAAAATAATCCAATACTACATTTCCAGTAATGCGGAGAATTTTGAAAAAAATATAAAAATAAGTTCATAATTTAAGTTGTACAACAGTTGTAATAGGAATTATCACAAAGATTGTGTTACTTGTGTTAGTTTTGAACAAAAACCAATTTATTAAAATTCTGTATTTTTTTCCAAAAAAAAAATTTATTTGATTTTCTTTCCTAATTGTAAAAATTATTATTATTTCTCTTTTTGATCGTAAGTATTACAAGAGATTATATAATCGATCTTGGTTGGTATTTTTAAATTTTAGAGAAACATTATTTTTTTATGATATAATTCAATTGTTTGGATTGGGACATTTTTGTCCAGATACCTAAATACCTGACTTAATATCTGGTTACTTACTATGCTACGTACCTAACCTACATACCAATCGACCTACCTTCGTACATTCCTACCTACCTACCTAGATACATACATACATACCAATATACCTACCTACCTACATACATACCTACATACCTACATACCTACCTACCTACATACCTACCTACATACACACACACACACACATACACACACACACACACACATATATATATATATATTAAAGGTGATTATTAGTTACTATTATTATATTGGTTAGAATTAATTTCCTCTTTAATTGTTTGATATATACCATTATTGAAAAATGAACCGGTAAAATTCTTAATCTTTAATGATCTTGAACATAATACAAAATTGGTGGTTTTTCCAACCTTTTGAGTTGGTTATTGAAAATGAGAGAAAATTGAAATTGATTTGTTTATCGTTTCATGAAAAAAATAATGGTTAAAATGTGATCGAAAAGTGAAAATGCTATTTACGTGTTAAAAAAAGTAGTCTTAAATTTAATTCACACTTCCATTCTCATAATTAATGAATTTCAATTTGAAAATTTTGATTTGGTAAAATGTAAAAGTTTAGATTTCTCAGTTTGATGATCAGCAAAAAATAAAAAACCCAATTTCATTTCATCTAAATCGATTTCTCTTCCATTTTAAATAATGATTTTTCCATTGCTCTCAAAATACTGATGATAAAAAATAAAGTTTGAATTTGATCATCCTTAAATTTGAAGTGCCTTCTGGAATGTGGTGCTGTGATAAACCTAACCTGGGTTATATAGTTATATATAAATAAATAAAAAAAATAAAAAAAAAAATAAAAAAAAATCAATATTACTGTAATCCCTTAAAAGTATTAAACATTTAGCATTTAATAATTGATCACTTAAACGATAACTAATAACGATATGAATTAACAATTAAACATTGATTATTAAAAATATAAATTAACCACCAATGAAAAACTGACAATTGACAATTAAGATAAACAATTATCATAACCAAGAACCAATTACCCATTAACCAAATTAACCAATTAACCAATTAATCATTAACAATTAAACAGTATTAACAAAAATTAACATTAACATTAACATTAACATTAACATTAACATTAATCATTTAATCATTAAATCATTAAATCATTAAAATTAAATCCTTTTTCTAAGAATTCTCTTTCGTTGTCGTTTGGTGATCTAAATTTGAGGTGTGTTTATTAAGAAAGATACTGAGAGAGAAAAAAAAAAAAAACAAAAAACAAAATTTATTACCCGCCCACTTCCGTGCCAAGTTTTACACTTCTGTGCCAGCACGAGAGTGCAGGGGTGGGCAGGTGTAGGTTAGGGTCAGGTTGGGTTAGGCTAACACGGAATGCACTGCAATTCTGACACACTCTAAAAGGGCTGCAGCACCACAAGCAGCAACCCGAACAACAACCCGAACAATCAACAGCAACAATCAACAACAACAATCAACAATCAACAATCAACAATCAACAATCAACAATCAACAATCAACAATCAACAATAATAATAATAATAATAAAATCAGTATAAACATAATAATAATAATAATAATAATAAAAATCAAATATAACAATAACAATGCAACAAGAATACCCTTGTTTGAATTTCAAATGGGAAGACATTTTCAATTCATTTAAATCAATAATATATTGATTTGAGAGTTTTAATTTTTAAAAGTAATCAATTGGAATTTGATCTCTAGATATATTTGTGTTTATAGATTTTCATGTTTACAATAAGATTAATATCTGAGAAATTTACAATTCTAAAAAAGAACAGAGAACTAACAATACAAAAATGAGATGAAAATTTATCTTATTGAAATTTCAAATACTTGGTAAAAATAAGAACATGAACATGAAACAAGAATACGAAACAAGAACATGAACATGAACAAAATGAACATGAACAAAATGAACAAGGATATGATCAATAACATTCTTGAATTCATTACTAACTTTCCAATATTAAATGAAGAAAAAATATTCTACTTATTAACTATTATTCAATTCTTCCTGATCGTTTCTATTCATGTTAGAATTGTAAAATTAATCAAAAAAATCTACAAACATAAATATATGGAAATTACACCATCAGTCTTTAATTAAATTTGATTTAATAGTAAAAAAAAAAAAAAAAAAAAAACAAAAAACTTCTTGGAATTATAAACATTTTGGCACTGTTTTTACATTCTTAATTTGTTTTTGGTTTGATACCAATTCTTTTTTTCTTTCAAATATCATCATTAACTTTTCTCTCTGTCTCTTTAGAGCCTTCCACCCTTCTCTCTTGAAATCTTGAAATCTTGAAATCTTGAAATCTTTTTTTTTTGCTTTTTTTTCTTTCTCTAATCTTCTAGATTAATTATTTATCTTTTTAGAAATATTCAAAACTAGGCGTTTGGAATTTATAAACTTATCGTTATTAATTATTCTGATTATGTGTCCTTCTGATCATAATCAATAGAATATTCAAAATGAATCAATATTGTTTTTTTCTTAACAATTAACCAAATACCAACTTAACAACTTTACAATTAACACATAATTGTGTGAATGTGAATGTGAATTTGAATTTGAATTTGAATTTGAATTTGAATTTGAATGTGAATGTGAATGTGAATGTTGTCAACACCAGAGAGTGTTTTTCATTATATGAAGATGAACAAACAGTTTCACAATGATTCCACTGTGTATTTGAGAAATCGTTTTATATGAAATTGGATTTTTCTTAAGTGGCTACAAATAATCATAATCAATAAAAATCAATTTGAGTTTAAAGATATTTTCTTTTGAAAATTTACATTTGTTTCTGTGACTTATTTTGATTATTTGTATTTTTAAATCCTTATTTTGAAGAAATAGACTTGTTTGTAAACGCATAAATTATATCTCATTTTGTGAATTCACCTTTACTTGTATTTTTGTTAATTTCATTTTGAAACGATCTTTTCTTTCTAAAAATGTTAAACATTCTCTTGTGTTGACACTATTAACCATTATACATTAAGTTATTATCATTAATAATTAACAATAATCAAAAATTAACCAATTAACAATTAAAATTAATATTAAAATTAACATTAACATTAACATTAACATTAACATTAACATTAACATTAATCATTAATAATTAATCATTAATCATTCATCATTAACTTCCATTCAATTCTCCTTTGTTGTTGTTATTGTTTTTGTTATTGTTGTTTCATGATCTCGGTTCTAACATATATACATTGTGAGAATTATATTTCTTAAAGAGGCAAAATGATTTTACCCTAGCACTTCTGTGCTTAACTTTATACTTCTGTGCCAGCACGGGGTTTCTTGCTCCCGTGTCTATTGGTGTCTGTCTGTGTGTGTGAAGGATGTAAGAGAGTCTTCACGTAAGATACGCCTCATCATCATCATCACCAACAATAACAACAACAACAACAACAACAACAACAACAACAACAACAACAACAACAACAACAAAACAAAAACAAAAACAAAAACAAACAAAAAAAAAAGAAACAGTAGTAGGAGCAGGAGCAGGAGCAATAGTAACAGCAGCAGGTTGGTTAACAATAACTGTAACTACAGAAATAAAGACAGAAACATAGCAACAAGCATAACGGTACTGGTAGAGAAAAAGAAACAAATGAAAGAAAAGAAACGAAACGAAACGAAACGAATGGTGACTGGTCTAACAAGAACAAATTCATTTGTATATGGATCGTTTGATCAACTGGTTACATAGATCAAAGCTCATGTTATTAAAGACACACACACACACATACATACATACATACATACATACATACATACATACATACATACATATTAGTTAATTCAAAATGTAAATAATAACATTTGATTTATCATCAATAATTTGTAAAAATGATAAGGTTCAATTTTGTCATTTTAAATAAGATTGATTTGAATTGTTTCAATCCAAAATTTCCATCCTCTTTGTCAAAATGTAAAGTAAAACATTAAATACAGACAATATTAACGAACAAATAATTTGTATCTTTGGATATTTATTTTCAATAAAGGAATTCCAAGATCATTTTATGTATCAAGATCCTTATTATTACATTCATTACAATATCCAATTGATCTTTTCTCTCGTTCATTACTTCTCTCTTTAAATCTCACTAAATCTCTTTATATCTCATTATCTGTAAATCCCTTAACTTTTTTCTTTCTTTCTTATTTTCTTATTTTTCTTATTTTCTTATTTTCTAATTTTCTTTTTCTTGTTAGTGACGATTAATAGATCCAGTCTCGTTTCAAAAAATGTTTATGAATATTTCAAATTATTAAACTCTCATTTGATTATTTTAATAATGAATGTTCTGTTTCTTAACATCCATAAAAATGTTCCCATTTTGTAAACTACTCTTATTATTTGACACACACACATCTATTGACTCCTTGAAAAAAAAATACACCCAAATAGAAACAAACAACAAACTACCGTTCTATCTGCCTACCTAACCACCCTTACCTACCTACCTTCCTTACTTACCTACCTACCTTCCTTACTTACCTATCTAACTACCTTACCTACCTTCCTTACTTACCTACCTACCTACCTACCTACCTACCTACCTTACCTACCTTCCTTACTTACCTACCTCTTATAAAAACATAAAAACCATCGATAATTTCATAAAACTATTAGAGTGTTCAATTAGTGTGTCTCAAAGTATTCACTCATAATTGTAAAAATTCAATCATGAATTTATCCAACCAAATTACTTCCGGGTTCAAATTCTTGGGATCATGATTTATTCACTCTTTCTAGATAAAGCCGTTCCAAGGCTAGCGTGAATTTTTAATTGAATCAAATTTTGTTTCTGATATGAAAATTTAAAAAGTTGAATTAAAGATATGAAAGATCAGAGATTCAAAAAATATTCTTTTTCTAAATGAACTTGTTTTTTAATTTTTTTTTTCAGTTATAAAGAAAACTATTTTTCAATTTACAAATTAGATTTTTGAATTAGAAATACCCCGAATCTAAGCTTTAATTCCACACTCATTTTTAAAAAACCTAAGGATCAGTGTTGTTCAGATATTTCATAAAAATTTCTATTGGATACCAACTTATTCAAAAAAAGATTTTTTGAATTTCTGATCTCTTAGATCTTTAATTCAACTTTTTCAAATTTTCATAATTTCTGAAAAACAAATTCCTTTCTTCATAGATTATATATATTAATTCACCAGAACCATTGGAACTTTTGTATCATTTTAACTTTAACATTAACATTTAACATTTACATTATATTAACAATTAACAATTCACATTAATTTTAAATCCCCAAAGTAATATTAAATAATCAAAATTACCAATTAAACTATTAAACAATTAACATTTAACACTTAAAATTAACTTTCTTATAATCATAAAATTGTAAATTAACAATTATCATAAAAGGTTATCTGAATCTATTCCCAAAAATTAACCATTAACCATTCAACATTATCAATTTAACAATTAACACAAATGTTAACAATTAAACAATTATCAATTATACAATTAAACATTAAGAATGAATAATAACTAATTTACAATTAACCTAATCAACAATTACCCATTAACCAATAATTTACAATTAACCAATTAACAATTAACAATTAAACAATTATTAACATTAATATTAACATTAAAATTAACATTAACATTAACATTAACATTAACATTAACATTAATCATTCATCATTAACTTCAACATTAACATTAATCATTAATCATTAATTCTCTTTTCCTTTGTTATTGTTATTGTTTTTGTTATTGTTGTTTCATGATCTCGGTTCTAACAGATATACATTGTCACAATTGGATTTCTTAAAGATGCAAAATGATTTTACCCGCCCACTTCTGTGCTTGACTTTATACTTCTGTGCCAGCACGGGGTTTCTTGCACCCGTGTCTACTGGTGTCTCTCTCTCTGTGTGTGTGAAGGTGTGTTTGTGTGTGTGAAGGATGCAAGGTGTCTTCACGTAAGATAGCCCTCATCATCATCATCATCATTAAGAACAATCCAAGAATCCAAGTGTAGCAGCTACAGTAGCATCGGTAGCGGCACCAAGTGTTAAAAGAAACAAGCAACAAGCATAACGGTACTGTAGGGAAAAAGAAACAAATAGAAGCAAGGAAAAAAAAACGAAAGGAAAGGAAAGGAAACGAAACGAAACGAAACGAAACGAAACGAAAAGAAACGAATGGTCACTGGTTTAACAAGAACACATTCATTTGTATATAGATCGTTTGATCAACTGGTGTCCCTAGATTTGTCTGTGGATGTAAGTTTAATTCTTCCTTAAAGATAATGTTTCATTATATATCCCTTCTTTGACTTGTCCTTACCCTAAAAGTTCTTCACCTATCTTGGAAAAAAGTTTCAAAAAAAGTTCAAATACAACGAGAAATAAAATGTTCTCAAGAGGAATAACAACTGTGTTCATTTTCAACATTCATTATTTTTAAAAAAGTTTTTTTTTTCTCCTCTTTCTTCTATCTTTTCTATCTTTTCTATCTTTTCTGTTTTTTTCTTTTTTTTTTTTTCTGTTTTCTGTTTTCTGTTTTCTGTTTTCTGTTTTCTCTTATTAATTTTCTTTTTTCTTTTTTTTTTTTTTTTTTTTTTTTTTTTTTTTTTTTTATTTTTAAATCCTAATTGTGTTTCAATCAAATTCCTGTAGAAATGAATTCTAAATTTTCATTGGTTTTATTTTTGAAATTTAATCAAGTAAATAACATTTCCTACAATTTTTGAAAGAGTTTTTTTGACTTTTGGTTTTGGTTTGAATCTGTGTAAACTTATTAATATTTATGTTGGATATTTTCATTTGATCTCTTAGGATTAAGTCTGATAATTGTATATCCAAGTTGGTTTTAAAGTTTGATCTATTACATGATCGTTAAAGTTTATTATCAAACAACTTATAAAGTTTGAATTTTCAATTTGATTTCCTTGCATGTTTAAGTGGTTTTCTCATTTTTCAAAATCAATTGAAATTTAAATATTTTCTTCAAAATCAATAATTTTTTTTTTCAAAATTTCTTCTTGTTATTGTTGTTTGTGTATTATTCTTATTTTTTCTTAAATTGTTTATAATATTTGACAGAAATGTTGTTCCAAGTGAAATAGTGCAAATCTTAACTTTTTTGTTGTTTTTCATATCTCATTTGTTTAGAAATCTGTTTCTGTAAATTATGAATTTTGATTATTACAGTTGTGTTTGAAATCTACTAGCTTTCAGTATGTTCTGAAATTTGGAGTTTGGTTAAATATGTATCTCTTGTATTAGTTGACGGGTTGGATTTAAGTACTTATTGTCCTTGTTGTTCATTGATCTTATGATAATTTCAGAGACATTTCATCTTTTCAAATTTGACATTTAATGATGAAAACTGCAATATGATCAGAATATTCATATTAACATTTCACATTGTTAATTTACCAATATCTTTGAAATTAACAAATAACTATTTCAAATTAACAATTATCATTATCATATCATTAACATTAATCAAAAATTAACCAATTACAATTTACAATTAAATTTAACAATTATCATTAACATTAACATTAATCATTAATAATTAATTCTCTTTTCCTCTTGTTGTTGTTATTGTTGTTTCATGATCTCGGTTCTAACAGATATACATTGTCAAAATTGGATTTCTTAAAGATGCAAAATGATTTTACCCGCCCACTTCCGTGCTTAACTTTATACTTCTGTGCCAGCACGGGGTTTCTTGCTCCCGTATCTATTGGTGTATGTGTGTGTGTGTGAAGGATGTAAGAGAGTCTTCACGTAAGATACTGATAAAATGCAATTTAAGTTTGGAAATTTTTATTTGATTTTCCTTTTTTGAACTTTTTATGCTCAAGCGTTGAGTAAAGCATTTTATGAAGTCAAGTGTTAAGAAACTCTCGAAAATAAATTGCTCTTCAAAATACTTATTGTACTGGAATGTTTGATAAAAAACAGTTCGAAGATTTTATAAAAATGGAAATTGAACTAAAATTTTTTTGAAATTTATTAGAATTTATCAGTATGAAGAAATAATTAAATCGTTGTTTTTAAGGAATAAAAAAACTGACTACACTTTTGCAAAATTTTTTTTAGATGAAAACAATGAATGTAAAATACCACTAAACCTTGACCATTGCTACTCCAATCCAATTGGTATTGAACATGAACAATTTAGTTTTTCGAGAGAGACAAAACAAAAAATATAATCTCATAAAAAACATAAAAATGAACCCAAAAAAATTAAAAGTGTTTCGATATGTTTGTCATGGAAGATTCTTTCAAATGAACAAAAACAAAGTAAATAATATCCACCAAAAATCCTAAAATGTGAATTTCAACCCAAGGAACCAAAAATAACCAAATGAGTCAAAAACTAAAAAAAAAAATAAGAGAAAGTCACAATTCCTTTGTAGGAATTGTTCTGATTTGTGTGTTACAAATTGTAAATTTTAGCAACTCGTTGATCAATACTCATATACACTCGATCTTCATAAGTTAGGGTCATCCATCACTAATGTTATTAAAATGATGTTCATTTTTCAATCTCAGAGATTGTGCTTTATTTTTCTTTTTCTTTTTTAGGTTTCTTGATTAGGTTTGTTCGAGTTTACCGATCTCAGTTTTGTTTTGATCATTTTCCATTTTATATATGAAAGAATTATGGTATTTTCATACAAATTGTCAAATATTATCAACATTAACGTTCGTTGAAGAATTTTTATTGTTTGATAAGTTATATCCTGAGAATTAATATGAAAATTGTCAGTTTTGTATTTAATATTCTTATTTGTTTTTAAGGTGTGTATTTATTAATATATGTTTTTGTTTTGTTTATTTGTTTGTTTGTTGTTTTCTTTTATGTATATTATTTTTTGTTTATGTTTTGTTTTATGTTATATTGTTTAGTTTAATTAAGTGTATAGATTTGTATTTGATTTGTGATTGTATTATATTGTGTTTTGTATTGATTTTAGAAGTAATTGATTATTGTTGTTGTTTGTGGTTTTATTGTTATTTGTTGATTGTTGTGTGATTATTTATTGATATAGTAGTTTTGAATATATTGTTTTGAAGGCCATCTAAAGATGGCCTTTCATTTCTACTAAAGTAGAAATGAGATTATTATGAATGTCTTACAATTAAAATCAAAGAATAAAAAATTTACATTCTCTCTCTCTCAAATGTTAAAAGAAGATCCCTAAAAATAAAAATGAAATTTTTTTTTTGTTTTTTAATCCACTACTGACTTATGATTAATTTTGAAATGATCTCAAAAAAAATTAAACTTTAGGATTAGATTAGAGTTGATAAATCCAGAAAAAAGGAAATTTTTGAAACAAAACCTAATAATTTTCTAAAAAAAATAAAAATTTTATTATTTCTAAAATGATGAAATGAACAGGTTTGAACAAAAAAACTATATTGGTAAATTTGTTCAAATTCCTCCAACAAAGAATTGTTGATCGATCAAATGTAAAGATAGCATCAAATGATTGCATGTGGATTTTTTCTATGCAACAAACTCAACAATTAATCTTTCTATCGTTAAATCAAAATAAAATTTGAGATCGAAATTTAATAAAACAGGATTATCGAATCTGTAAAAAAAGGAGAAATGAAAACAAAAACAAAAAAACAATTTAGACAGAATAATGAATTTTCATATTTTGTGAAAAAAATCCAAAATTATTTCCAAATTGCATGTAAAATTAAAGATTTTTATTCTTTCAAGGGTTTTATATTGTGTCTAAATTGTTTCTATTTTGTTCATATAAACTAAATTTCATAATAAATGGCCAACCTTACATTTGAATTTTGATTTGCTTTTGTATCGTTTTGAAGTTTTTCCTCTCACAATGAAAAGTTTGCAAATAAATCATTTTTTCTCTTTTTTATTTTTTCAAAAGTGTTTTGTTAAAATGGAAAATGAAAATGAAAAATTTGAAAAGAAGTAACAGATGAATTAATGGAAAAATTGGTTTCAAATATGACAAAGAGATTAGATTTAGTTATTCAAAGGGAAGGAGAATCGATAAATGGGTTTTATTAATTTTTAAAAAAATTTTTTTTCATGTAATGCTTCATTCAAAATAAATGATCACAATTTTTTTTAAAATTTTTTTTTAACTTTTTTTATTTTATTTTTTGAAGAAAAACAAATACCCCTGGAGTAGTGAACCAAATACTAAAATAAAAATTTTGATATTATAATAGATAACTACAAGTATTAAAAATATTTTTCTTTAAATTTTGATTTTTGATGGGCCAATGATTTTGAATGATAGTTTATATTAAAAATTGAACTGGCAATAGTATAATAATATAATTTCATCAAACAGAGGATTTTTAACTAATTTATTCAACTAATTATTATATATAGGTTAGGTATGAAAGCCCCCTTCAGGGGGTTTGGGGGTGTAGGTAATATAGCACCTAATATGTTAGGTGCGTAAATATATATTCTGCTTTTTTTTTTTTTTTTTTTGTTTTAGAAAAGAAAAGAAAATTTTCAGTTGGGTACGTAGGAGAATTCCGACAACATTCCTTAACAAGAATAATTTATACATATCCTTTCAAAGAAATTTAATTGACAATTAAAAAAATGAAAGTTATAACATTTTTTTTGGATATTTTTTAAAAAACCCTAAATTATTTTAATTAATTTTTGAATTTAGTGTATTTAAAATTTATATTTTTAATTGTACCTGAAAAATATGTTGAAAGTAATTATATTAAAAGTGGAACTCAATTTAACATAGAAATGAGATTAAATTATTTTAATAATTAAAAGTAGAATAATGATATTTATCTGAAAAAAATTATTGTAAGATAAATTTTTCCATTTTTTCCAAATTTTATTCAAAAACAAAATATTAAAATAATACCTATTCAAATACTTATATAATAAAAAATTTTTTATTTCAAATACCCAATACAGTATTATTATATTTTTCTTCTAAATCACAAATCAAAATTTTCAAAATTTTCAAAATTTCAAAAATGTGTTTATATATATGGTCAAAACATGTTTTCAAATTTTTCAAAAAATTTTCAAAAATAATAAAACAGAAAATCTGAAGATACTGAGTATACTCAAATATTCAATTCTATAAAACATTGTTTATTTCAAAGATACAATACATTGATATCATATTTTTCTTCCTAATCTCAAATCATGAAATTTCAAAAATTTCAAAAAAGTGTTTTTATACCTATATATATGGTCCAAACCTTTTTTCAAATTTTTTTAAGAATTCAAAAATTTTTATAATAATACTATCAGTAAAACTCTCAAAATGATAGATTTCATAAAATTTTGTTCTTGTTTTACATATTCTCAATTTGTCAGTATCAGAATGACTTTCAAAATAGTTCAAAATTTTCTTATAAAAATATTAATTCAAAAAATTATTTATAAAAAATCAAATATAGAGTATCAAAGAATGTTTATTCATTTGAATAATAGAGAAAGAAAATAAAATTAAAAAAAAAATGATTTTATGTAAAAATTCAGATTTAGAAGAGTTCTAATCAGAACTTACTTCACGTACCTACTTGACAAGTCATTATTTCTAATAATAAGGGAATACCTTTCGATTTGAAGAGTTTTTTTTCTTCTTTTCATAAAATATCAAAAAAAAATAACCGAACCCAAATCAAATCAAATCAAAGGATTGGAATTATTTAATATGAAATAAATCGTAATAATAATAAAAATATATATAAAAACAGAGAAATTCAATCCAGAATTACTTAACCACTAACCTAAACTTCAAGATCTATCATTAACAATTTACATTAACATTAACATTAACATTAACATTAACATTAACATTAAAATTAACATTAACATTAACATTAACATTAACATTAACATTAATCATTGATCATGTATCATTCTAGATCTATATAATTTCATAATTGTACTCTATAAATAGTGTCAATATATATTCCACTTGAAAAATCCAATAAATTTACCCGCCCACTTCTGTGCCAAAGTTGTCACTTCTGTGCCAGGACGGTGGTTTCTTGCTCAGCAAGGAAATGCATGGTATAGTATCAGCAGTGAATGATTAGCAACATTAGCAAGCCAAGGAACATTAGCA
>JANTQA010000034.1:0-70200 GCA_027625915.1 Anaeramoeba flamelloides | reverse complement strand
GTGAATTCAAAGAAGCAAAAAATGACATTTTTTGAAAAAATTTTAGTCTCTTTGTCATATCTCAAAATGACAAAGAATGTTGGCAAAAAATGACTCTTTGAGAAAATAACTTTTTAGAACAATTTTCAAAACCCTTACACATTTTTGGTACGTTTCAATGTTACTTTTTAAGTTATGGAGTTATAATGAGAAGGATTTTTAAAATGTTCTAAGAGATCAAAAATTAGGAAAGTGAAAAATTTTTGGTGAAAAAGTCTGTTATTTCACAATCAAGACATTTTTTGAATAGTGTCTACCATAAAGTATTTGGTATTGTATCAAACCCCATAAAATTCCCAATTCCCAAAATGAGAGAAAGATCATTTTTTCCTAAATGAAATTTATTTTTTTAAAAACAAAAAACTGTCTAATTTTTGCAAATTTAATTTCCCAAAGGATCCTTTCATTAAAATAACTTCAAAACCTTTACCACACAAACCTTCAACCCAATTTCTATTGATACAACAAATTGGGTTTTGAGAGAAATGATCCAAACATTAAAAATTTTATCAAAAAAGCCCATTAAAAATGCCAAGTATGTTTGGCATGGATTATGTTATTCCACAAACAATTCGAGGAGACACCCCTCTTAGCCATGGATGGGAGATTTAATTTTTGGAAAAACAAAAAGAACCAAAAAAAATACAAAAGCCAAAATCACACTCTCTTTGTAATAAATAATACAGCCGTTCCTGCTCCTACCGTGAATATTTATAATAACCTGAAATTGATTTTCTATTCTGAAATTTTATCTATGTACAACAAACAGTAAAAGGGTTATTAAAGCTCATCATAAACTGTAAAATTTAAAATAGAAGATTAAAAATAAGTTTTCCATTTTTAATTTTTTTTGTTTTAGAAATTGACAAACAAATTCATTAAAAATACTTACACTAACGTGGATCTTCAATTCCCAAAACTATTAAAATACCAGCTTTTACAATTTAAAAACAAAGATCGAAAAATGAACTTTCAAGTTTCCATGGTTTCTGTGATTTCTGTGATTTCTATGATGACCCAAATTTTTTTCTTATGACATTTTCTACTTGTTTCTAAAAAGGTAAAAGAAGTGTTCAAAAAATCTAATTTTGGAGAAAATTTACTTTTAGGCGAAAATTGAAAACCCTTTGATCTTGTTTGAAATTACTTACAGACAATTTCTAATGTATGAGTTAAGATGAAAGGTGTCATAGGTATTTCAATTTTCACCTTAAAAGTTAAAAAATCTGGATAAAAATTCGCAAAAATTTGGCATTATTGTTGACAGGTTCTTTGTTATTTCCAAACAAATTCAAAATAAATTTGAAGAAATACAGGTAATGTGTTTGGAATTGTATTGAATCAAAACATAATTCTCTTTTCCAAAAACTAAAAGATCATTTTTTCTCAATCAATTCACACTGAAGTGAATCAATCGTTTATTTTTAAAGAATAAAAAAACTAACTAATTTTAGCAAGATATAATTTTCTCAAAGATCCTCAAATCCAAAATTCTATAAAACAATCTCACTAGGCTGAAACTCATTTTGTCTCGAAAAGATAACAAATTGAGTTTGAAGAAACACAATCCAAACGGAAAAAATTATCTCAAAAGAACATAAAAATGAACAAAAGTGTTTCGAGTGTGTTTGGCCTTATAGATTCTTTCAGAAAACTAAAACAGAGTAAATAATATCCACCAAAGATCCTAAGGAGAAACTTCAATTCAAGAAAAAACAAAAAGAATCAAAGGAAACCCAATGAACCAAAGGAACCAAAGGAACCCCAAGAAACTAAAAAAACAAAGAGAAAGTTCTCAATTTCTTTGAGGGAATTATTCGGATCTGTAGGTACAAATTGAAAAATCCAAGCAACTTGATGATGAAAATTCATATACATATGATCTTCAAATATTAGAGTCGTTTATCAAGTATGTTTGATGTGTTTTTAATTTTTCAAGTTGAGGAATCTTGATTATTTTTCAATTTCATTTTTAAGGTTTCTCCAAGTTTTATTAAAAAAAAAAAAAATTTTTTAAAAAAAAAAAAAATTCTCTTTTAAAAAATTTCAATTTTCATTAAACTTTCTAAAAACTCCTTTAATAGAAAAGGACGATTGTTATTTTGGACTCAAATCTTTTTGTATTGTCCTTCATATCCAAGATCTCTTACAAAAAAGAATTTTTTTAAAATAATTTGTGAAAAGTTTAAAAGAAAAAGTGAAAAGTTGTTTACGAAGCTTGTCGTTCAGGTATTCTTGAGTTTTGGTGTTAAAACCTTGATTTAGTTTGAACAGATCTTGAAGTTCAATGAAAGTTTAATGAAAATTGAAATTTTAAGTTAAGTGAAATCGTGAGCACCAGGTTTGAAATTGCTGTAAATAAAACAGATTTGATTTTTCTATTCTTATTTTCTATTTCCAAAAAATTCGGAAATAAGAGTTATTATTCAAAAAAAAATTTCAATAAATGAGCTATTATTCAAATTTTTGAAACATTAAAAAAAAAATATTTTAAGATTCATGAAGCACTGTAAAATATTGTTCAAAATAGGTAAATTTTCCAAGATCAGTCCTTATTGATATTTTTTTTGGGTTGTTTTGGACCAATAATTTTTAAGTTTCTTGTGATCTTATATTTTATATTTGATGTTTCCAAAATATGAATAATAGCTCATTTATTGAAATTTTTTTTTGAATAATAACTCTTTTTTCCGAATTGTTTGGAAATAAAGAATCAGAAGAGAAAAATCAAATCTGTTTTATTTAAAATTTTATGGTAGCCTTGAAACGGCTGTAAAATTTTCATCAAAGTGTTTGATAAATTATTTTGTTAGTTTTAAATTATTCGTTGGTAGTTTATATTCTTTCTAATTAGTTGAATTATTAATTAATTTTGATTTTAAGTTTTGATATTAATTTAATTAATGATGTATATTTTATAGAGATGAATTATGTTTAGAAAAGTTGATAGTTTTTATTATATTGTTGGATTGTTTGGTGTTGATGTTGAATTGAAGTCTTGTGTTTGAAATTTAGTTTATTGTGGTTAAATAATATTTATTGTGTTTGTGTTTGTTGTTTAGATTTTGTTGATAGTGAAAAATGTTATGTGTGAATGTTTTGTAAGGTGTTTTGAAGGCCATCTAAAGATGACCTTTCATTTCTACTAAAGTAGAAATGAGTTTATTTGATATATTTACAATCAAAATGAAAGGGATATTTATTTAAATTCTCTCCCAGATACCAAAAGATCCAAAAAAAAAAATTTTTTTTGAATTAATGTACTAAATCGTAATAATTTACAAAGGATCTAAGAAAATAAACTTCATGATTAGATTTGTAAATTATTCAAGAAAAAGCAATGCATCTGAAAAAACTCTATTTTTTCCAAAGGTATGAAATGTTCAAAATAATGAAATGAAGAAGCGGAACAGAAAATAGTAAATTATTAAATTTGTTGAAATTTCTCCAACAAATGTTGATTGATTGATCAAATGTAAAGATATCATCAACTCATATACTGATTGTATGTGATTATTCTATTCAACTAATTTAAATATTAATCTTCTATCATTAAATCATAAAAAAAATTACAGATTTATTGAAACATATGATTAAATGGTGTAAAAAAAGGAAATAAAAACAAAAACAATAAAGACCTAATTGAATTTCAAATTTTTGTAAAATCAAAATTATTTACAAATTGTTTGCAAAAGGCAGTATTGTAATTCTTTTACGAGATTTAAATTTAGTTTAAATATATATATATATATATATATGTGTGTGTGTGTGTGTGTATGTGTGTGTATGTGTGTGTATGTTTTAAACTTGTTATGAAACGATATCTGAATTCTTAAGGGTACCTAATTTAAAGCTTTTTTTTTCTTTTCTAAAAAAAAAAAAATTTAAAAATATATATTTAGGTACCCAAGTTAAAACTGACCGATCTTTATTATTACCTACACTCCCAAACCTTTTTGAATGGGTTTTTTATACTTTATTTTGATTTGAATAGTATAGTCATTTCCACTTATTTAGGATCTCTTTTCTAACATTTTTGAATACACTGAGATAATCATTAATTTAATGAAAAATTCTAAAACTTTTTAATTGTTTCTTTTATTGTTAAATTGAAGAAATAAATTTGAGGTTATTGAATTGGAAATATGTGTCTTTGTATTGGTATTGTCTGTATTATTTATAAGTGTGGGTTTATAGGTTTGATATTGTTTTAAATGATGTTATTCATGTACATTTTGAGATATTATGAAGTTTTATCTAGTAATTTTTTGAATAATTTATTGTAATTTTAGTTTAAATTTGAATGATCAAGTTATGGACATTATTTGATTATTTTGTTAAATATTTTATTTGGATGATTATTTTGAGTTTATTTTATATTGATTTAATTATTTGTGTTTTTATGATTTGAGATTTTTTGGGAGATTGAATATATTGTTGCAGATATTACATTCATATAATATTAATATTGATATTGATATTGTGGATATTTGTTTTTTGAAGTTGAGTTTGATGTTGTTAGGATTATGTGTTTGTAGTTTAATGGTGTTTGTTGGAATGTTTGTTTGTGTTAATGTTTTTTAGATAATATTTGTTGTTATATGTTTGTTTTTTTGTTAGTTAATTGATTGAGTCTGGAGTTATGATTGTTATACGAAAGAGTTCTATGAGTGTTTTTGTTTGTAAAGTACAGTAATTTTCAATATCCGGCCATCTAAAGATGGTGTATCATTTCTACTAAAGTAGAAATGAAATTTAATTAGTTCCACTTTTTTTGACACAAATTTTCAATAAAATTTGTTTATCGATTTATCTTATATTAAAGTCAATCTTTTAGTATTTTTTTTTTTTTTTTTCATGAATTATATTAGTATATAATAGAATTCTGAATTTAGTTCTGAAATGTGTAAAATTTTTAAGTGACTTTATTTCAATTTAGATTTTGTTCTTTAAAAATGGAATGGGTTTTATGATAATTATATATGATTTGTATGATTATCGAAATTTTGTTTAATTTATTGAATTTTATTTTTATATGTTAAATTGTACTCAATGTATTTGTTTTAATATAAAAAATACTCTTTGTGGGTATTTAGTAAGTAATCCAGACTAAATTTCATTAATTTGTTCAAGGTTTTAACATTTGTCAATAGAAACATGATTACAATTAGAATATTTGGTTGAATTAGTAAGAGTTGTTTTTATTTCATCAGGCCATCTGAAGATGGCTTATCATTTCTACTAAAGTAGAAAGGAATTTATTTTATTCTTTGAGTTAAAACAGTGGTAAAAAAATTAAAAATATTATAAAAAAACAATCTTTCCAAAAACAATTTCTAAAATATAGTCTACGACAAAAAAAATTTCTCACAAACGTTATCAATACAAAATCATACATTATATGTTGAAAATTTTCAATTTGTATTTTTAATTTTCAAAGTCGTATCATTTTCGAAACAAGTTTCAAATTTGATTCCCCCACCATTTTCTAGGATTTTAGGAATGATTTTGTCAAGGTGTTTAATCTGGGCTCTTTTTTTTGTGAATTTTTCCAATTTTTTTTGATTGATTTTTCAGTTTTCTTGGGTGCATTTTCTTCATCATTTTTTAATCTTCATATTTTCATTTAATTTTGTAGAAAGACACTAATTTAATTATTTTTTGAACCAATTCATTGTTTATTTCATTGTCCTAAGAATAATCCAGTATATTTTTTTTATAAAGGAAGTAATTGTCAAGTATCGTTAATTATATTTTGTTTGCAAAAATTTTTGATCATTTTACTTCCAAGAAATTCAGCAATATATATTTTTTATTATCCTTTTTGGTTTCTCCTTTCTTTTTTTTTCTACTCTATTTTTGATTCATCCCAAAATACTTAGTTTTTAGTGGGTAAATCTTTTTTCTTATCTTTTTGCAAAGTTTTGAATTTTGATGGGTTAAACGCAATTATAATCATTATTTTTCGATATCTTTGTATAGTTCTTATAGATAAAGATAATTGAGTTTTTTTTTTTTGATCTAAGGTTTCAATTTTATTGAATTTTCTCACATTTTGATTGATATTTTTTGTTTGAGTTGTTTATTTACTTTTTAGACCACTACTTTTTATATATGTGATTAGATTTTTTCTCCCAGTTTTTTTTGTTATTTTTTTTTTGTATTTTTTAATGTTATTTTTATTTAACAAATTTGGTTTTTGTTTCAAGTGAGTTTTTTTTTTTGTTCATTTTATAAATAAATTTATTGTAATAAGTATATTGTAAAAAAAAAAAAAAAATAAAAATGACAAATATCATAGTTTCAATTTTTCAAAAAAAAAATCATTGAAAATGACAGATCAAAAAAAATAATTGATGGTTTGAGGGAATTTTTTTTGTCGTAGACTATATACTGTATCCAACCCAAAGTTATCAAAATATCAGAATATTTTAAAATATTTAATTACAATTCAGAAAATATTTAATAACTTGCTAATAATCCCAGATAAGAATAATATTGAATATATTAAAAAAAGATCAATTTTATTTATCCACAAAAAAGGAAACGAAGGGGTAGCTTTGAATTATCGACCAATTTCTATTAATCAAAGTCTACCAAGATTATTTCTAAAAATGTTATATAATCTAATTGAACCCTTTTGGGAATTTATTCATAAATCCCAATTTGGGTTTAGAAAAAAATATGATACTCGTATTGCAGTATTAAACTTCTTAAATACTTTTAATATGATAAAATCAAATAACGAAAATGAAAATAATAAAACTTATATTATAATGATTGATATAGCTAAATGTTTTGATTCAATTAGTTTTAAAATAATTAGAAAAACAATAAAAAAATTATTATAAATAGAATTATTATAAAGAAAATTATTAATTTTTTTTTATTAAAATATTATTAAGGAGAAGGTCTTGGTATATTCCAAGGAGACCCATTATCGCCTATTTTATTTGCGCTAATTTCACACTTTCTTTTATTAAAAATCATTCCATTAACGAACCATTGTCAAATGTTTGCAGATGATTTAATTTTAATTATTCAAGGAAATAGAAATCAATTAAATCAGAAATTAAATTCAATATATGAAATAATTATTCAATTTGGATTAAAACCTAATAAAGATAAAACAGTTGTTTCAAAAGACTTTTAAAAAATTAAATATTTGGGTATTTATTTAGATAAAATTTCACATATAGTTTATAATTTAAAAAAGGCAAAAGAAACATATAACAACTGTAAACAGTTATTCAATAACAACTCGCTTAACAATAGTTTAAAAATTAGATTATAAAAATCTTTTATCATAAGCCAATTGACATATGGGTTGGGAATATATAATTATGAAATAAAAAATTTTAAATTATAAAAATTCTTGGATTAATTCATGTATTACCGAAATATGTAAAATAAACAGAAATACACCAATTCTTATTTACAAAACAGAATTTAAAATAGAAAATATGATAATTTCTATTAATAAATTGAAATTTAAACTCAAAAAAGAAATTAGGAAATTTATCTCTTCCTAATTTAGAAAAATTAATAAAGTTTAATCAAAGAATAAATAATAAAATTAATTGGAATTCAAAAGATATTATCGAACTAAAAATTGAAATATACAAATACACATATAACGAGTTATTGAATTCCACAAGTTGGAAGGTCCAAAAATATTTCACAATAATAAAAAATCAAAATTATTTATTTAAAACTCAAAAATATTTAAGTTATCCCTCAAGCTCAACAATTCTAAAATTCAGAACATTCACTAACTGTTTAAATAGATATTACTATGTAATTAATAAAAATTCAAATAAATTTTGTCCTTTATGTTTAAAATATCAATAGAAGGAAATTATAGAAAATATTGATCACTTTTTATGGATATGTCCTTTCTATGAAAAAGATAGATTAATTTTTCACAATAAATTGAAACAAATAAATCTTGATGAATTGATTTTAAACTGTGATAGTTTGAAATTATTTTCATTAATTAATAATCGTGAAATCTATGATTTTACGCTTAAATTTCTGAAAGGGAATTTAAGTCTAAGGGCAACTAGAGTGTAATTTACACTTCTTCAATAATAAAAAAAAAAAATCAGAATATTTTTAAGATCAAATCAATCAACCACATACAACCGTTTCAACTCAGGTGTGAATCGCACTCATTCGTTGAATGGTCGGGAAACATTTTAAATTGACTTGGAAGGTTTCCCAACCATTCAATGAATGAGTGCGATTCACACCTGAGTTGAAACAGCTGTAATAACGACCAAGGTATCAAAATAGAAAATATTCCCAAAATTTTTCAATCGTACACTTTTTTTTATTTAATAGAGTCTTAAAAATTCTCAAAAACAATTTCCAAAGTTCTAATCCAACTCAAAGGGTATATTATTAAAGAGAAAATTTTATTTCAAAATATATACTTTCAATAATTATAAATTTTCATTGTAAAATAAACAAAAAAAAAAAACAAATATTGAAGAACAATGTTTGATATTTTGTAAAGTTATCGAAACATTTTTATCTCCAATCAGATTTAAATTTTAAAGTCAGATTAAATAGGAAATAGTTTCCAATTTTAGATCAAAAACAATTTTAGTTTTTCTTTTATTTCTTTTTTCAAATAAAAATCAAAAGAAGAAGAAATTTTGAGATACACATATTCTCAACCCTGAAAACTTGTTATTAAAAAATTTAAAAAGTATAATAACAGAGATTTTCTTGACTAAAAAAAATGATGATCATTTTCAACTCATTTTACAATAAACAACTCTAACTTTTAAAGATCCCTTGTCTATAAGTATTGATCATTGGTTTCCATTATTTGTTACATTCTCTCCCTAATCATAATAATTCTTGAAATGGAGAAGCATTGTAATTTTCTCCTTTGGTTTCTTAGGTTTCTTTGTTTCTTCATTTGGTTTTTTTTTTTTTGTTTTTGGATTGAATTGAAGTTTTCAAGATCTCTATTGAGGTTAATATTTGATCTCTTTTGGCTTTTGAATAGAATAGAATCTTCATTACCCAACAACCTAAACCAAATGTTTCCGTTAATGTTTTTTTGATAAAATTTTTTAAGGTGTTTGTATTATTATCAGCAAAAAAAAAAAATTTGTTAGTTCCAAGATTAATTGGGATGTGGTGTTTTATAAAAGATTTTCTGAGAATGTTAAATTAAAAGATCTCAGGAAAATCAGAAATAGAAAAATAATGTAAGTTTTGTATAAAGTAAAAAAAAAATAGAATAGTTAACGACTAGGTTAGCAATTCAAAATTTGATTTTTGGTGTATTAAAGAGATGATTTTATGGTTGTCAATCTCAGAAATATTTATTCATAAGATCTAAGTAGGAAAGAATGAATTTTTTTCTCAGAAATTGTCATAATTGATCTATTCTCCGTTCTGTGATTTCTGTTATTTCTGTGATACCTATGACTTTTACTGGTTTCTCAGTGATTTCTCAGTGATTTTTTGGATTTCTTATTGATTTTTCCTAAAAACTCATTATAAAAAGAAGTAGTTGTTAAACATCAAATTTTTGACAAGATTTGCTTTTAAGCGAAAATTGAAAAGCATTTGACCTTGTGGAAATTACCTACAGTTTATTTAAAATGTGTAAGTTAAAGTTGAAATAGTTTTCGATTTTCATCTTAAGGGTTCAAAATCTTAAAAATTAACAAAAAATTTTGGAATTATTGTTTACAGGTTCATTGCTCTTCCTAAACAAATTCTAAATTGAATAAAAACATGGTGTAAGTATTTGTGGTTGTATTGAATCCAACATAATTCTAATTTCCTAAAAATTAAAAGATCATTTTTGAATCAATCAACTCTGAGTAAGAAGTAAATCTTTATTTTTAAAGATTAAAAAAACTGACAAAATTTTTACAAAATTTTTTTTTCAATAAAGCAATTAAGGTAAAATTCCACAAATCCTTTAGCATGAATACTCTAATACAATTTGTATTGAAAACACAACAATTCAGTTTTTCGAGAGAAACAAAACAAAACAAAAAACAAAACAAACAAAAACGAGAAAAACAAACAAACAAAAATTATCAAACAAATCAAAAAAACATAAAAATGAACAAAAGGTTTCGAGTATGTTTGGCATTGATAGATTCTTTCAAAAATACTAAAACAGAGTTAATAATATCCACCAAAGATCCTAAGTAGAACTTCAATTCAATTAAAAACAAAAAGAAATATAGGAAACCAAAACAAACCAAAGAAAACTAAGAAACCAAAGGAACCTAAAAAAACAAAGTTGTGTTCACAATTTCTTTGATGGAATTGTTCTGATTTGTTGTTATAAAATGTACATTCAAGCAACTCGATGATGAAAACTCATTTATACACGATCTTGAAAAGTTAGAGTTATTTATCAAAATATTGGAAATTATCTTCATTTTTTGATCATCAGAAAAAGTGATTATTTTTCTTTTTCATTTTTACTTTAATGTTTCTTAATATGATTGTTCGAGTTTATCTATTTCAAATTTTTTTGGTTTATTGTCGTTTTAAAAATAAATAAAAATAATAAAATTTTGATTCAAATTGAAGTAGATCTTGATAAAAATCTTCTTTCAGAATTAAATGAGATTGGATCAAAATTATTACTATTGATTTTGTGGTTTGCTGGTTTATTTTTTAAAAGTAACATTGAATTTGCTGAATGATTTTTAATAGTTTTTGTTTGGTGAATAGTATTGTTGATATTGTTGTTTTTGGTTATGTATTATTGAGTGAGTTGTTAAGTAGTTGTGGTGTTGTGCGTTTTGTGTTTGTGAATGTTGATTCTTGTGTTGTTGAATATATGTATTTGTTTGTAGATGGTTTGATGAATGATTTGTTGTATGTTTTGAGTTTGTTTGTTTTAATGTTGAATTTTGTTGTGAGACTATTGTGTTTTGTTGTTTTTGTGTGTTTTTGGGGAAGATCTGATTGATTATGGATGATTGATATTGATTTGTTAATGAAATTTTGTGTGTTTTTGTTGATAAAAAAGAAATGTTGAGAAAGTGGGAATTTAAAATGTTGTAATTTTGTGGATTTGGGATGTTTGTTGATTGAATTTTGAGTGTTGTTTTGAAGGCCATCTAAAGATGGCCTTTCATTTCTACTAAAGTAGAAATGAGATTATTACTGATGATTACCATTAAAATGAAAGAATATAAATTTACATTCTCTCTCAAATGTAAACTGAACTTAAAAATGAAAATTTTTTTGAATTAATCCACTGGCTTGTAATAATTTAGAAATGATCTTAAAAAATATAATTTAGGATTAGTTTTTATAATTCAGAAAAAGTGATATCTGAAAAAACTATAAATTTCCTAAAAAAATGAAAATTGGTTTTACCAAATTTCCAAAATGATTAAATGATAAAAGGAACGAGTTTGAACAAAAAAATTGATTAGTAAATTTTTTGAAATTCCAAAAATTGTTGTTGGATCGATCAAATATAAAGAAATCATCAACTAATTATATGTAGATTTTTCTATTCAACAAATTTAACATTAATCTTCCATCGTTTTGTCAATAAAAAATTGTCAGATCTACTGAAACAGATTAAATAAATAAACTAAATTTCATAATAAATGGCCCATCTTATATTTGAATAATGAATTTCTTTTGTATCGTTTTGAAGTTTTTCCTCTCACAATGAAAAGTTTGCAAATAAATCCGTTTTTCTCTTTTTTTATTTTTTTCAACCGTGTTTTGTTAAAATAGAAAATGAAAATGAAAAAATTTGAAAGAAGTAACAGATGAATTAATGAAAAATTTGGTTTCAAATATGAAAAAGAGATTAGATTTAGTTATTCAAATCGAATGAGAATCGATAAATGGGTTTTTTTTACTTTTTTTAAATTTTCTATTTTTCATATAATGCTTCTTTCAAAAAGAAATGTCCCAATTTTTTTTTAGCTGTTTTTTTTTTTTTTCTTTCTTTTTATTTTTATACAAAAAATAAATATCTCTTGAGTATAGTATTGAATATTAAATTCTAAAATTTTATAATATAAAAGATAACTTCAATTATTAAAAATATTTTTATTTAAAATTTGATTTTTAATGGGCCAATTATTATGAAAGATAGTTTTGTAAAAAAATGAAATTAAAAAAAAAAAACAATATAGACAAAAAATGAATTTTCATATTTTTGAAAAAACCAAAATTATTCTCAGATTGTATGTAAAATATATGATTTTTATTCTTTTAACTGTTTTAAATTGTGTCCTAATTATTTATATTTTGTTCATATATAAATATATATATATATATATATATTTATATATTTGAATCTTGTTAAGTAATGATGTCTGAATTCTTTAACTTACCCAACTCAAATCTTTCTTTTCTTTTCAAAAAAAAAAAAAAATACTAAAATAGATATATTTACGCACCTATCATAATAGGTGCTATATTACCTACACCCCCAAACCCCCTAAAGGGGGCCATCTCTCGGACCCTACTTTATGATAATAGATGATTTAAATTAATAGATACAAAATAAGAATTAGGGTTTATTAAAAATAATATTTTTCAAATCTATAAATACACGACTTCAACTTTTTCAAGTAAAAACTTTAAAAAAAAAATACAAGTCTACAAAATAAATTCAAAATCTGGAATATAATTTTTGGATTAGAGTAAAATGATTTCCAAATGAAAAGAAAAAAAAAATCTAATTCGGTAATTTAAGTGTCAATAAATTTTAATGACTAAGTTGGCAATTGAAAATTTGATGTTTAGTGTGTTTATTAGAGGGTTTTTTAGTTGGTGAAATCTCACATTATGTTTATTCATGAGATCTTAGTTGGAAAAAATTAATTATTTTTTAGAAAATATCAGAAAAGATCTATCCTCCTCTATGTGGTTATGGTGATTTCTGTGATTTGTGTGATGTCTCATTAATGTCTGTGTTCTCTCAAAATTAAAAAGAAGGATCGGAAAAATCAATAATTTGAGAATATTTTTTTAAGTGATAAGTGAAAACCATTTTAAATTGATGGGGAATTATCGAAAGTTTATTACTAACGTGTGTAAGTTGAGACGAAAAAGGGTTTTCAATTTTCACCTTATAACTAAATAATCTCAAAAATTGGTGAAAATTCGGAATTATTGTTTAACATTTGCTTTATTATTTCCAAAACAAATTCTAAATTGAATAACGATATGGTAAAGTATTTGGGATTGTATTGAATCCAATATAATTTTCATTTCTTAAAAACAAATAGATCATTTTTTCTAAATTAACTAATGTGAAGTAAAGAAAATCTTAATTTTTTTAAATATTAAAAAAACTGATTAATTTGCAAAAAAAAATTTTCTCAAAGATCCTCATATGCAGTATTCCACAAAACCTTTCCCACTAGACCGCAAACCATTTTTTCTCGAACACAGTAAAATGTGGTTTAAGAGAGAAACAAAACAGGAAAAAAAATTTCAAAAAATCATCAAAAAAATCAAAAGTATGTTTGGCCTTATAGATTCTTTCAGAAAACTAAAACAGAGTAAATAATATCCACCAAAGATCCTAAGGAGAAACTTCAATTCAAGAAAAAACAAAAAGAATCAAAGGAAACCCAATGAACCAAAGGAACCAAAGGAACCCCAAGAAACTAAAAAAACAAAGAGAAAGTTCTAAAGTGTGGTTACAAATTGAAAATTCCAAGAACTTAATGATCAAAACTCATATACATACGATCTTCAAAAGTTAGAGTGTTTTATCAAGAATGTTTGAAATGATCTTCATTTTTCAAGTGCAAAAATCATGATTATTGTTCTTTTTCAATTTTAGGTTTCTAAAGAAGGGTGATCGATTTTACCTATCTCAAATTTTTTTGTTCATTGTCCATTTAAAAGGAATGTCCAGTAGATGAAAATATTATCCAAATTGGAGAATATCTTTAATTAAAGTAACTTCATAATTTTGATGTTATGGAGATCAAGATCCTTTGAGTAAGTTGTGTGGATTTGGCAATTGATTCCTTAGTAGTTCACATTTAGATTGATTCTTTGTATTGTTGATGTTAATTTTTGGAATTAATGTGTTTGTGTTTGGTTAAAAGTATTGTTTTGATTTTACATTTTTATAGAGTTTTGTTTGTGATTTTAATGTGGTAATAATTTTGTGTTTTGATGTTATTATTGATTGGTTAAGGTTTTTGAGAAATTTGTTTGGAATGATTTTGTTCATGATTTGGAGTTGTATGGATGTTTTGACCTGTTTTTATTGGTTTTTGTTTGTGGATTTGGATTGGTGATGGTTTTTTTTTGGTGTTTTGAAGGCCATCTAAAGATGGCCTTTCATTTCTACTAAAGTAGAAATGAGATTATTATATATGTCTACAATTAAAATCAAAGTATAAAAATTTAAATATTCTGTCTTAAATGTTAAAAGATCCTAAAAATGAATTTTTTTTTGTGTTTTAATCCACTGACTTATGATTATTTAGAAATTATCCATCACAATAAATAAATTTTAGGATTAGAGTTGATAATCCAGAAATTGGAAATTTTTGAAAAAACTATAAATTTTCTAAAAAATTAAAAATTGGTGAAGTGCCTAAAATGATGAAATGATGAAATGAACAGGTTTGAACAAAAAACTATATTGGTAAATTTGTTCAAATTCCTCCAACAACAATTGTTGATCGATCAAATGATAAGATATCATCAAGTGATTACATGTGGATTTTTCTATTCAATAAACTCAACAATTTATCCTCTATTGTTAAATCAAAAAAAAATTAATTTCGAAATTTAATGAAACGGATTACTTAAATAGTAAAAAAAGGGAAAGGAAAACAAAATATAAAAAAGAATAATGAATTTTCATATTTTGTAGAATCAAAATTATTTCCAAATTGCATGTAAAATATAAGATTTTTATTCTTTCAAGTGTTTTATATTGTGTATAAATTGTTTATATTTTGTTCATATATATATATATAAAGTCATTTTCAAACAAAAGGTTGCACCTTTCAAATTATCAATACTATTGAATTTTATTGTTAATAAGATAATTACTTATCAGTGATTTTCATTTTAATTTTTCTTTTTTTCATTTTTTGGTTTTTTTTATAATTTATTGATATTGAATAGTTAAACAATTGTGAAATGAAACAACAAGATAAGAAGAAACCAATTTGCAAATAATCTACGAATATAAAAATAGACACAGTTTAAGTTTGATTTCGGATTAGCTAGATATAGGAATTAAGAAAGACCATTTTTTGATTGATGTATCGAAGGAACAAAGAAAATAGAAAATAAAGCTAAAAACAATTCCAACAAAATACCCAGATGAATTATGATTTTACCTTTAAAATGAGAATTTAAAGAACAGAATTTTGATATGTAAATAGTTATCAATAAAATGTAAACAACTTTTTCCCCAATTCATCTTGTTCAACAGTCTTTATTGATTTTATAATTTTTTTTCTTTACAATTTACAAAACAAGATTTCTCATTTCAAATAAAAGAACACATTATTTTTTAAAATATTGAATTTTAATTTTTATTGTTTTGTTTTAGTGAGTTTTGAATATTCAGTTGAGTGTTTTTATATGTTTTAAAGAGTTTTTTAAATTTTAGAATGAAACTACAATTAATTTGATTCAATTATTAATAATTCTTGAATATTTTTGTGTGTCAAATTATTTAGATTTAGTTAATATATATATATATATATAATATATGTATGTATGTGTTTTATTTATATTAATATATCTAAATATTAATGTTGTTAAGTAATGTTGTCTGAATTCTCCTACGTACCCAACTCAAAACTTTCTTTTCTTTTCTTAAAAAAAAAAAATTACTAAAAGATATATTTAAGCAATTGGCCTAATAGGTGATATATTACATACACCCCCAAACCCCCTGAAGGCGGCTTTCTCTCTAATAAACTACTTTATATAATTAGATGATTGAAATTAATTAGATTCAAAATAAGAATTATGGTTTTTAAAAAATCATTTTTTTAGAAGAGGAACTAGTTTATAATCAATTTTTAATTCGAGATAAAGAATTTAAAGAAAAATTTGAAAAAGAATTAAAAAAGAAAAATAATAAAAAAAATCAAGAAATTGATAAGATTGATGGAATTAACAACTCTATTTCTATTAATCAAAAAATTAATCAAAATAATAACCAACCAACCTCAAATAACTCAAATAACTTAAACAAAAAAGTTGATAAAAAAACCAAATATTCAAAAAGATTTATTATATTATTTTAACCAAACTCCAAAAAATAAAGAAATATATATGAAAAATATTCAACTCAACTTAAAAAACAAAAACAAAGGCAAAGGCAAAAAGAGTATTTCAGATAAATTAATAACCAGTGTTAAATGTAAAGCAATAACTCCAAACAATAAAGATTGTAAAAACCACACATTTGATACTTCAGGTTACTGTATCAAACATAGAAACCAAAAGAAAAAGTGACTATCAGGTTTTAAAAAAGAAATTAAAACAATAAATATTTTTAAAACCTTAATTTATTTTATTTTATATATAAAAAACTTCATATAAATCAAAAATTAAAAAGAATGATTTAAAATGGACTTTTACAAAAATTGATAATCCTTTCAATTATCCAATAATTATAAAAAAATAAATTCAAACTAAATCCAACAAATAAAATAAATTTTTCAATATTCAATTTTTTTAATAAGACTCATTCAGAAAAATTTTTTTCTCGTTTTATCATCAAAACCCCAAAAAAACGACAACCACTTGAAAAAAATTCAATTAAAAATTATGAATGAATTTATTATCTTATTAAATATAAAAGAATTCAACACAACAAATAAAAAATTATTAATAAAAAAATTTATTAAAATTAATAATTCTTATTGAATTCAAAAAATTGGAAACTAACAAAAATCAACAACTTCCAAATTGAATATTGGATTAAAAAAATCTTTTAATTATTCTTATATTTCAATATTTGATAATTATAATTACTCCAATTCAAATAACGGAAAAATAGAAATTTCCAATTTATTAAAAAACACTAATTTATTTATCAAACCAAATTAATAATAATATTGATTACAATAATGATAAAAATAAAATAGTTTATTTTTCAAACTTTACATATTGTAAGAGTTTAAAAAAGTTACAGAATGTACCAAACAAAAACAAATTGATTTTTATTCAAAAAAATATTTCAACATTAGAAATATTTAATTTCTTAAATAATTATTGTGTTATTAGATTTTTAAGGAAAGGAAATAATAAATTTGTAATTTGGGAAAATCTCGAAAAAAATAAAAACTTTTAAAAAGAATATTAATAAATAAACAAAAAAATATTCCAAATGATTTATATATAAAACATTTTTTGAAGAACAAAGAAAGATTATTAATAAAAGGTTCTAAAAAAATGAAAAATAAAAATCAAAAAAATAAATATTAATATAGCCTCTTTAAATATTTGTGGCTTGAATAATTCAAATAAAATTTTTAAATTAGAATCTTTTTTATTAAAATGTAATATCGATATTTGTTTAATACAAGAATCCAAAATAACAAAAAAAACCAACTTTCACAAACTATTTCTCTGTGAATAAAAAAATCTTATGGAAATAATGGAAATAAGGGTGGTTTATTAATAATAATAAAAAAAGATATTTCTAGAATTTTTTCGTGAAATATTAATTGCTGATTTAGATGTAATGGGAATACAATTTACTGATTTAATCATTATTAATATATATCGGAGAAATGACCGAAATATTGAAATTAATAAAAAAATAATAAATATCTTAAGAAAATACCAAAACAATAAAACAATTATTGGTGGTGATTTTAATTTAAATGAAAATAAAATAAAATTATTTGAAAAATTTAATTTTAAAATATTTCTTAATAATAAACCAAGTAGAAAACCAAACAATTTGGATTATTTTTTAACAAATTTTAATAATTTAAAACTCAATAAATCAAAGACTATCAAAAATTTTATTAGTGATCATAATACAATTATGAATAAAATTGAAATAAACTCAAATTGGGAAATCAATGATATCTATAAAATTAAAGATATTCCAACCTTTCAAGAAGACTTTATCCAATTCTTTTCTCGACAGAATTTTAATTTAAATGAAGAAAATTTTATTTTATTTAAAAAAAATATATAAACAGAAAGAAAGAATAGTATTTGATATCAAACAAGATAAATTAAAAATTAATAATTTACTTGATAAATTGTTTGATAAAAAATGAAACTTTACATAAAATCAAAAAAATTAATGAATTAAATTACTTAAAATTACTTAATCAAATAAATGAAGAATATAATAAAAATAAAAACTTTTGGAAAACATTAAATAAAATAAGAGAAACTTCTACAAAAATGTTTTTAAATAATGAAACCATATTCACAGTGTATAACGATTTTGTAAAATCAATTAGTCAAAAACCTAATACAAATATAATTAATTATATTAAAAAATTTAAAATTAATAAAAATTCATTAAATCCAATTGACATTCAGGAAATTTTTGATCTAGATAAAATTAAAGAAATAATCAAATTTCAAAAAAATAAATCAGTTATAGAATTTGACAAAATAAATCATTATAAGTTTATAAAAAACCAACCAATTCAATATCTATTAAATTATAATTATTTTATTAAAAAAGTTCAAAATATTTTTTTAAATTGGATAACAGACGAAACTGAAAAAAGTATAAATTTTTTTTTTTTTTTTTATTTTTGAAGAGAGAAAATTGCTTTTCTCCTGTGTGCCCTAATTTCTAAACTTTTTTTTAGAAATTTTGTTAAAGAATCACAAATTTTATTATCACTTACTAATGATAATATATATGATGAATTCTTTTTTATGAATAATATCTCTGATATTATTAATTTTTTTATTTTTTCAAAAAATTCAGATATCCAGATTTTTCGATTTATTTTATAGGCCAGACAGTCCCATAAAAAAATGATCGAAATCTTCAATGATATCAATATTTAACTTTTCTTTACATAAATCACAATTTTTATTTGTATTTTTACTTGTTACATAAGAGTATCTATTTAAACAATTAGTAAAATTTCGAAATTTTAGAATTGTTTTTGAAGCTTTCCAGTTTAAATATTTTTGTTGTTTGAAATTGCAATTTTGTTGTTTTATAATTTTTAGATATTGTTGAACTTTCCAACTAGGTGAATTTTCCAATTTGGTTAATCGAAAAACTTTTAATTCTAAATCTAATAATTTTAATCCCTTAGTGTGCCAATTAATATTTTCATTTTCCAATTTTCGAAAATTTAGTATTGTTTTTTAATTTTTTTAAATTTAAGAAATCTAATTTTTCTATCAATTTATATTTTCTTCGGTATACTTTTAATCTAGCGAGATCAATTTTTGCTTCAGTTTTATAAATTAATCGAGGTGAATGGATATTAATTTGTAAGAAATTTGTGACTGATTTATTGATAAATCTATCAATTCTTTCAAAATCATTTTGTTTCAAGTCAAATATTTCAAGACCATAATAAAGTTGACTTAAAATGAGAGCTTTGAAAGAAGTTATTTTGACTCCATTGTTGAGTTTATTTTGTTGAAACAATCGATTAAGTGTTTCCAAGGACTTTTCTACAAAAGTATAAATTTTATTAAAAAAAGAAATTTATTATTTATTCATAAATCGGGGGATGAAGGCGAACCATTAAATTATCGACCTATCTCTATAAATCAATCTCTTCCAAGATTTTTTTTAAAAATTAATATACATTGGAATTCAAGACTCATGGGACTTGATTTCAAAAAAAACAATTTGGATTTAAAAAATTATTTTGGAACAAGAATTGCTGTTTTTAAATTTATTAAGAAAATTTAAAAAAAATAAAAAATAAAAATAAAAAATACAGAATACTTTGTAGTTACTATAGACATACAAAAATGTTTTGACTCTATACGACACTCGTTAATATATCAATCTATTAAAAAATTTATCAAAAAATGAAACAATTAAAAATTGGCTCTTGAGATATTACAAAAAAAAAAGGAATTGGGGTTTATCAAGGAGATCCCTTTATCACCAATTCTCTTCGCATTTATATCTCATTTCCTACTAGAAAAGTTAAAAACTTTAGCTATTCATGTTCAAATGTATGCAGATGATCTTATTCTTATTATGAAAGGGCCATTAATCTCTCTAAAAATTAATTTAGAAAGGATTTTTGAAATAATAAAAGATTCGGGATGAATCCACATAATAAAAAAACCAAATATAAAAAAGAATTAAAAGATATTTTTTATCTTGGGATTTGGTTAGAAAAAAACACACATCTAGAATATAATTTCAAAAAAGTAGAAAAGTCCTTGGAAACACTTAATCGATTGTTTCAACAAAATAAACTCAACAATGTAGTCAAAATAACTTCTTTCAAAGCTCTCATTTTAAGTCAACTTTATTATGGTCTTGAAATATTTGACTTGAAACAAAATGATTTTGAAAGAATTGATAGATTTATCAATAAATCAGTCACAAATTTCTTACAAATTAATATCCATTCACCTCGATTAATTTATAAAACGGAAGCAAAAATTGATCTCGCTAGATTAAAAGTATACCGAAGAAAATATAAATTGATAGAAAAATTAGATTTCTTAAATTTAAAAAAAATTAAAAAACAATAGTAAATTTTCGAAAATTAGAAAATGAAAATATTAATTGGCACACTAAGGGATTAAAATTATTAGATTTAGAATTAAAAGTTTTTCGATTAACCAAATTGGAAAATTCACCTAGTTGGAAAGTTCAACAATATCTAAAAATTATAAAACAACAAAATTGCAATTTCAAACAACAAAAATATTTAAACTGGAAAGCTTCAAAAACAATTCTAAAATTTCGAAATTTTACTAATTGTTTAAATAGGTACTCTTATGTAACAAGTAAAAATAAAAATAAAAATTGTGATTTATGTAAAGAAAAGTTAAATATTGATATCATTGAAGATTTCGATCATTTTTTATGGGACTGTCCGGCCTATAAAATAAATCGAAAAATCTGGATATCTGAATTTTTTGAAAAAAATAAAAAAATTAATAATATCAGAGATATTATTCATAAAAAGAATTCATCATATATATTATCATTAGTAAGTGATAATAAAATTTGTGATTCTTTAACAAAATTTCTAAAAAAAAGTTTAGAAATTAGGGCACACAGGAGAAAAGCAATTTTCTCTCTTCAAAAATAAAAAAAAAAAAAAAAAAAAAAAATATTTTTTTGATTATATACTGTTGTAAATCTATTCTCTTTTAATTTTATTGAATCAATTCTATCGGAAAGTTTATATTTAAATAATTAATATTCAATAAATATATTTTGAAATTTTGAAATTATTATAAAAATGATGGAGATACAATATTCAATCGATGGATAATCCAAAATTTTATTGGTTTTGGTGCTTATTCACCTTTATATTCTAATTTTTAAATAGATTTATGACCAAAATATTATAATATGGAAATAACTGAATTATCTTGATATTTGTACAATATCATGGAATAAAAATATTTTAGCACACACACTAACTAATACACACACATACTTAAACAGCTACAAATATAAAAATAAATTCAAATTCCACTTCAATATTTGGGTAAATTATTAATCTATTTTGTTCAAAAAATTATTGTATATTGAATAGAATCCATAACCACTATTTTATTTTCAAAATTTATAAATTATTGTATTTATTAAAATATAACTTGTCACTGATATACAAAATTTCTTTTCTTTATTTGAATATTTTGAGATCATATGCGTATCATATTATAAATCTTGACTCAATAATCTTTTGAAAAACATAAAATTCTAAATAAAATTGAAAATAAATATTTGTTTCGATATAAAATTAATGAAAATGGTAAATTTCTTATTTTTACAATGATATTCCAAAAAGATCTATTTGAGATACCCATGATTTTATAGTGAAAACTATGTATAACTTGAGGTAATTACTGAGTAAAAAATAATTAAATATTTCAAAGGTTTGATTTCTGAAGAGATAAAAAAACTACTTTTAAAATTTATTGTTTTACAATAAGTAGATGGGTATGAAAAATTAACAGTATGGTATATATATATATATATATATATATATATATATATATATATAACTATTTGTGTCTATTTCTCTCTTCTCTCTCTTTCTGGGTGTGAAATAATTATTAAATAATACCAAATATCTTCAAATTGCTATTACTAAGGAGAATTCGGTTGGACTCGATAAAGTGTATTTTAAAATACACATACTATAATGAAATAGAATTTTTGCTAGTATAACTAGATTAAAAATTAAACGCCTAAAAAACGACAAATTTAGAGTTTGTTGTACCTTTGTGTGTTGTTAGTGTGTTGTATATGTGTATGTTTATCCAATCATCTATATATAAATAGTAAATCTGTTTGTATATTTGGGTGTGTTTATCTGTGTGTGTGTGTGTTTGTTTATATGTGTATTTATAAATTTGATATATATATATATATATATATATATATAACTGTGTGTGTGTGTGTGTGTGTGTGTGTGTGTGTGTGTGTGTGTGTGTGTGTGTGTGTGTGTGTGTGTGTGTGTGTGTGTGTGTGTGTGTTTGTTTGTTTTTATTTTAATTTCTTTGTGTGTGTTAAAATTAAATAAAACTTGTTTTTTCTATTCGTAAATAGAAAATTAATCAATACTTTTCTCAATTCAAGATCATTAAAAAAAAATAATAAGAATAATTTATTCTTATTTTTCAATATTTTTTTATTTGAACTTTATCAAAGTTCACCCCTTAATTTCTAGATTTTTCACCAAATTCTTTGTATTGCATCTAATGTAGGCTGAGTTGATCATTCTCAATTAAGAACAATTATTGGAAAGTTAATCTTTCTTCCTTTAGAAAAGATTAATTTAGAGCATGTGTTTCCAAACAGATTCTTATTTGAAATGTCCTGAAATCCATTTACAGAACTCCAGGTATTTAGAACTACAAGAATTGTGTTAAATTTAGACCTGGGGGGGTACGCGCGCCAGCAAAATAAAAATATTTGAAAAATGGAAAAAGAAAAAAATTAAGAGTTTATTTTTAAATAGATTTTGATTGAAAGAAAAAAAATTATTGATTGATTTTAAAAAAAAAAAGAAAATTGAGTGAAAAATGTATTGGTGTGTTTTTTTAATTTTCACAAAAAATTTCAATTTGAAAAATCTCCCAATTTCCAAAGGAACCTGCTAAAAATTTCTTTGCTTCATTTGATCCTTCTTTATATCCAAATGGGGGTTTGTATGTCCCGCCTAGATATGAATAGTTATTTTTATTCATATTTTGGTTCTCATACCCTAATCGCAAATCAGATCCACCACCAAAAATTGGTCCATATTTTGAATTGCAATATATTTCCTTATTTTGATTCCGATAGATAGGCATTTTTAAAGGTTCTTTAAAATTTGGATCCAGGCTAATTAAGGAAAAAAGAAAGGATTTATTTCCTGTTGATCGTTTATATTTGCCGCTTGTTGAAGAATCCCAGTCTATTGCTGTAAATCCTCCAAATAAGGATTTATTTTTTAATTTGATCAGAACAATTGATTTTCCTTTATTGTCGCATTTTTCATGGAAGGTTTGATATTTCCATCCATCTGTTCTTGAATTGAATCTTCTTTGGAAATTTGAATTGCATCCGGCTTCTTTGATCCATTTTTCGAGAATTTGATTGAATTTTGGGTTATTTTCCTTTTGAAGGATTTCTGATTCTTCTTTAAAAAAATGATCAATTACTTTCAAATTAAAGGGTGATTTTGGAATTTTTTGATCATTTATTGAGATAATTATTTGATATTCTCCTTCTTCTTGGAATAAATATTCTCCAATTAACTCTTGATTTGTTCCTTCTTTAAATTTGGTTATTTCAGTGATCATTTCATTTGAATTTGATTTGAGAATTTCAGCTTTTGGATTGAATTCTTGGGCATTTATGGTTTCATTAAATTGATTTTTAAGAAGAATTGAAAATTGAAATTTGTTTTCCAATTGGATTTCATTAGGCAAATTGATTTGGGTTTTATTGGGATCAAAAGGCAAATTTAATTTCCAATTTTTCAAATTCTGCTTTAAATCATTTGAAATTATATTTATTTTATTAAATTTTGAATTACAAATTAATTTATTCTTCTTATTTTTATTCAAAATTGGTAATAATTTTTTCAATTTAAAAAAATTGATCAATATTTGTTGATAATCATTATATTTTTTGCAAATTTCAATTTCTTTTATTATCATTTCAGATTCATTTAATTCATCAATTTCTTTTTGGATTTTCATTGATTGTTTATTTAATTTCAAATATTTTTCATTTTGTTGAATTGATATTTCTTCATTCATCTTCTTGAATTGATATTGAGTTAATTCATTTAATTTTTGATAATTTTTTTTGACCAATTCAATATTTATTTGTTTATCTTTTAAGGAATTGATTTTTTCATTTTGTATTTTTCGAACAAATTCTTTTTTTTTCTCATTAATTGAATTTATTTCTTTGATTACTTCTTCCAATTCATTTTGGATTTTTTCGTATCCTTCTTCCAGATTGACTACTTGATTGCATTTTCTATGATTAAGCGTTAGACAATGGCTACATAATAATTGTTTATGATCAATGCAAAAAAATTCATAAGGCTTATTTTTGTGTTCATTACATAATCTTGGTAATTCTGATTTTGGTTTTTCTTGGGCTTATATTAGATATATATATATATATATTTGTTAAAAAAATTTTGAATAAAAAAAAAAGAATTAAAAAAACAAAAAAATTCAAAATATTCATTTAAAAAATAAAAAAAAATAAAAAAATCCAAAGAAAAATTTAAAATTCAAACTTTTGTTTAATTGCATTTGAGAAAATAATTTAAAAAATCCAAATGAATTTGATTGGATTATATTGCTTTCTAATTTGTTAAATTGTTTCAGTAGTGTTTTTGTTGAATATTGTATATCATTGATTGTTTGTTTTTCTTTGTTCATACTTTTTGAAATTTGTTGAAAAAAATCATTGGCTAATTTTATTTCATTTTGTTCAAGTAAATCTAATAACTTTTTTTGATTCAAATAAAATTCTGATATTTCACTGAAAATTTTTTCTTTTTTAGATTTCATCTCCTTTTCAGAATTCTTTAATCGTTTAAATTTCTCATTGATTCTTTCAAAATGATTTTGAGTGAATTTTTTTTGTTCATTGATTAATTCTTTATAAAAATCCATTGGCTGATCAAATGCAATTGTTTCATGATTTGTATGATCAAAGCTGCATTCATTACAAATTAATTTTTTGCAATTTTTACAGTATCTGGAAAGTTTATTATTTTGGTGAATTGGGCATTTTTCAGTTCTATTATTATCTGAATCTATTTTTTTATTTTTTTATAATCGATTTTAAAGTTTAATTTTAAAATTTTTAGAAAAATCGAAAAAAAGAGTATAACATAATATAAATAAAAAGAATTATAATTAATTAAATTAAAAAAGAAGAATTTTCCACAAAATTAAAAAATTAGATTTAAAATTCTATAAAAAATTTTATTATTTTTTTTTTTTACACATATAATTAAATGAAATTTTTAAAATATAACAAAACAAAATGTGATTAAAAAATAAGTTCAAAATTATAAGATTAAAAAATTAAAAAATAAATCTTGATTAAAATGAACTCCAATTCAACTTTTTTGCAAGTTACAATTATAGATTTGATTAAAATAATCATATATTAAAAATATTTATCTTTTGGAAATATATAACTAGAGTTAATAACCAATTAAAATCTTAACAATTATTTCTTATTTATATAAATTACTCAAAATAAAAAATATATAATTATAAAAATTGAAATGTATCGTATAATTTGGGAGTAAAGAAACAAAGAAAAGTCTTTCTTGAGAGATTTGTTGGAACTTTATTAATTAAATATTGATTGATCAAATAGTTAGATACTATCAACTAATTTTATTTGGGTTTTCTATTAAAAAAAATTTGTATGTATTATAATATCAATCATTTCAGAAAAATAAAATATTTTGATTTCACATAAACTAAATACATTCACAAATCTAGGAAAATTTTATGAATGGTAGAAACTCAAAATATGACAATGTTGCGATTGAGTTGCTTAATTGTGAAATTTTGGGTTTTTTTTAAAAAAAAATTTGCTTTTAAATTAGATCTTGTATTGATTGTTATCAATGTTATTCAAAAATATAAAATTATTCACATAATTAAAACAAAAAATATAAAAAATAATATATAATAAATAATCCAAAAATATACAGCACTTTCAAACATGGTGCGCACGATTTAACTTAACTTTGAATTTTAATTTTGATTAAACTTTTTTTGAACTTCTAAGATGTGTTAAAACTAAATTAAAGTTTTATCACCAAAACTCAAGAATACATGAATGCCAAGCTTCTTAAACAATTTTTCCTTTTTTTTTTTAAACTTTTTTGAAATTCTTTTTCAAAAATTCCATGTTTGTAAGGGATCTTGAATATTAAGGACAATACAAGAAGATTTGAGTCCAAAATAACAAGAGTTCATTTCAATTGAAAGGAGTTTTTTAGAAAGTTTAATGAAAATTTTAAAACAAGTTAAATAGTGCTCACCAGGTTTGAAATTGCTGTATATTTTAGGATTTTAAAACCTAAAAAGAAAAAACTTTAAAATTTCCAATTAAAATAATAATTTTTAATAATTTTAAACTTCAAGGTAAACAAAGAAATTAAAAAATCAAGTGATCGTAAAAAACCAAATGGTAACCCCAAAATTAATATTAAATAAAAAACACCAATTAAAAATATTTATGAGCAACTTTGTTGTCAAACTTTATTTATTAATAATAAAATGTAATATATTTATTATTTATATTTTATTTAATTTGATTGTAATAATATTAAATAAATGGAAAAATTAAAATAATAATAATAAAACTTTATTTCATATTAAAACCAAAATCTAAAAAGATTTATATTTATGGAAAAAAGGAGATCAAAAAAGCTTACTATATTTTTTATATTAAATTCAATTTTAATTTTAAACAATTAATAAAAGTAAAAAAATTATATTTTTTTACTAATTTTTATTTCAAAACACTTTCTTTTCTGTCAAAAGAAATTGAAAAAATATAATCATTTAACAAGAAATTTTTTTAAAAAAAGTCATCATCAAAAAAAATTAAATTGTTGAGTTAGAGAAAGTAAAAAAAAAACAAAATTGAAAAATTGTAAATAGAAAAGACTTTTATTAAAAATTCAGGGAATAAATGTGTTAATGAATTAATTTATTAAAAAAAAAAAAAAAAAAAATAGGATCTAAAAATTAAAATTTATAGTTAATTCTGGTATTAAGTGAAAATTTATAAAAAAAATTCAAAATTAAATCATTTTTCAATTGAAGAAAAGAAGAAATTCCAATGATAAAAATGAAATGTATTTTTTTCAAACAAAACTCTGACTTTTTCTTTTGATGAAATTTTGATTATTTCATTTTTGTATAACAACAGATAAGATTGAGATTAGATCTTTTTAAAAATTGTAAATTAGCATTGTAATTATTTTCGAAAGATTTTGATGAAAATCATTGGGTTATTATACAAACTTTATATAAATCTTCGACTTCTCCTTGATAAACTTTAACCCCTTAATCAATATAAAAAGTATTTCACTTGTAAATTTAAACTTTAAAAATGTTATTAAAAGTTATTTTAGAAGACTTTAAAATAAATATCAAACATTAGATTTTAATCTTCAGTAATTTCAAAGATTATACCCTCAAAAAAAAAAAAAAAAAAAAAAAATTTTTTATAACATGTTATAAACGTGTTGTAAAGGTGTTATAAACGTTTAAAATGTTATAAAATTTTATAATAAAAACTTTTATAACATAAATGTTTGTTATAAAATGTTTTATAATATTTGTAACATGTTATAAGCCCGTGTTATAAGAATATTTTTTCAAAAAATATATTGAAAAAATCATCATTTAAAAGGAAATTTTGTGATAAAAATGTTAAAATAAATGTTATAAAAAATTTTTTTTAAAAAGATTATATGTTTCAACTATTAGGATTTTTTTTATCATAATAATTTGTTTATAATGAAACAAATTATTTGTCTTATAGAAATCAAAATTTAAAAAAAAAATCTTGAGTTTTCAGATAATGTTTGGTAAATACAATAAATTCCATTTTTTTGTAAAATTCAAATTTCAAAAAATCTAAAAATTGTTTTTCTCTTTTTATATTAGAAAAAAAAAAACTAATATCATTTTTTAAAAAACAAAAAAAAATTTGTACTCTTTTTCCTTGAAAAAATTGAAAAGAGAATATTTTTAAATATTTCAAAAGTAAAAATTTTTAATATTTCAAAAAGATTTTTAAAATTACATATTTTACATAAAAAATTAATAATAATTTCTACAATGTCAAGTCAAGTCAAGTCAAGTCAAGTCAAGTCAAGTCAAATCAATTTTTATATGAATGTTCAAAATCGTTCACTGTCAAGAATCCCCAAAAAGTATATACATGATTTTATATTTGAAGACCTTCGGGATATTTCTAAACAAACGTGTAATAAAAAGGGGAAATAGAGACTCATTAAAAATGTTTGATGATCTAGTTTGTCTCTGTGGCAATTGAAACCCAAGTTTTGTCCTTGATATAAACAAATTTTTACAATTTAACTTTAATGTTTTTCAATAATTCAGTTGGTGAAGAAAAAAATGATCCTTTATAGAATAAAAGTTCTTCATCAAATCATTTAAATAATCACAAATAGGTTATTCTTTTCGTTGACTCTCTTTTTATTATTCCAATTTAGATCTTGATTACCTAAAAATAAATATCAAAATTATATTTGTTTCTATTTGTTCAAAAATCTCCCCCTATTGTCATTCCTTCCTTTTTTTGGATCTACCTTCCATACTCAAAATATAATGAGATTGTTCTGGTGCATAAAATGATATTGATCGGAGTTCATAGAACTACGATGGATATCATTTTATATCACTTCAAACAAGATCATCATTTTTTATCTTCTTCCTGGCCAATAAAACTTGAATCATAACAAAGTGAGTGATCGTTTCCAGATCAAAACAATAAATGACTGTTATTATTGATCATATTTTCCAAGTTTGGAATTTTCACAATAAATTTATGTTTGGTATAATTTTTTTAAAAAATTTTTAATTAAAATTATTATTAATGATCAATCAAAATTACTGATGAATAGAGAACAACAATTGAGAAAAAATTTAAATATTACAAAAGACAATTTGAAAAAAAAATTCTCTAAAAATATCGTGCATCCAAATATTTTTAAAAGTAAAACTCATTTTTTTTTATAATAATAATAATAATTAACAAGAAATAAATTTTAAATTTTAATTAAACCAAATTTGTATTATTGTAAATCTAATATATTTGAATTCTATTTGAATCATATTTCTTCAAAATAATAAAACTTTAATTTGGAAGGTATACTCTACTCAATTAAGTGATTGAATCAAAATATTAGTTTTCAATAGGAATTGATTCCGTTGATTTAAAAGGGATTGAAGATAATGTTATAATTTTCAGTATTTTATAAATAAATAATGAGATCAGATTATAATTTTTTTTTAATAAAATCATAAGCACCTGTGCAAAAATTATTTCTAAATTTTTCATATTTTTTTTTTAAAATTATTTGATAAAATTGTGATTTTTTCATTAACTATGATACTTTTATGGTATTATCTCAAGTCCCAAGAAACTTGGAAACATATTCAATGTCTTTAGTAACATTCTATTGTACTGTTAATTTCAAAATAAAATGGACAAAATTTTCATTCTACTTTCCAAAAAAAAAATTACACCTGTCAATAATTAATAAAAAAACAAAGTACTCAATTCTAAAAGAGGAAAATTAATAATTTAAGCTTCCTCTTCAGAAATTATCTAAAATTTGAAAGGTTTACTGATTTATAAAAAATCTTTTTTTGGAAAGCTGAATGAAAATTTTGTCCAATTTATTTTGAAACAAATAGGATTTAAAAAAGATTTTAAAATTGATTTGGAGTAGAAACTTTGAGAAAAAATCGAAAATATTTTTTTTAAAATTCAAATAAACCCAAAAATCTCCAATCGTTTATTAAAGGGAATTTGTTATCACAATAAAACATCAAATAAATGGCCAAGTTTGCTAACCCTTGAAGGGCATACCAAAAAAGTATCATAGTTAATGAAAAAATCACAATTTGATCAAATAATTTTAAAAAAAAAATATGAAAAATTTAGAAATCATTTTTGCACAAGTGTTATAGATTTTTAAGAATGAATTATTTTTCGAAAAAATAATTTATTTAAAAGAAGAAAATACAATATCATCTTATACAATTAAGTTTGAATTATATTTTAATGTTTTTTATAAATAATAAATGACAATCCTTTTATTTCTATTTTAAGTATTCTATAATGTCAGTTTATTTGATGTTATTAAAAATAAACCATTTTTCTAGTTAAAGGTTACCAATTGTAGTAAATGAATTATATATGTTTTAAGGGACTAGTCTCAATTATTTTTTTTTTTTTTTTTTTTTGACCAATTTCTAAATAAGGATTCCTTATCTAGAAATATGTTCAAAAAAAAAATATACAAGGATTTTTCAAATCTAAGTCATTAGCAAAAAATTTTCTCAATCTCTATGAAATTTAGGTAAGAAAATTTAATAGAGATTAGTCCCTTAAGCACATATAATTAAATGAAATATTTTTTGAAAAAGACAAAAAAAAAACAAAATAAAGATCAAAATTAGAAAATTAAAAAATTTTTAGAATAAATCTTGATTAAAAATAACTCCAATTCAACTTTTTTTGCAATTTACTATTATTTTATATTTGATTAAAATAATCATAAATTAAAAATATTTATCTTTTGGAAATATATAACTAAAATTTAATAACTAATTGAAATCTTAACAATTATTTCTAATTTATATTATAATACTCAAAATAAATAATTATAATAAAATGGAAATGTTTCGTATAATTTGGGAGTAAAGAAACAAAAGAAAAGTCTTTCTGAGAGATTTGTATTAACTTTGATCATTAAATATTGATTTATAAAAAAGTTAGATACTATCAACTAATTTTATTTGGGTTTTCTCTTCACAACAACTTGTCTGTATTATAATATGAATCATTTTTTAAAAAAATATTTTGATCTCAGGTAAACTATATACATTCACAGATCTAGGCAAAGATTTTACAAATGGTAAAAACTCAAAATATAACAATGTTGTGATTGAGTTGCTTAATTGTGAAATTTTGGTTTTTTTTGTTTTTTAAAAAAAAAATTCTCTTTTAAATTCAATTTTTTTATTTATTGTTTATCTGTTATTCAAAAATCTAAAATTATTCAAAATTAGAAAATATATTATTTATTTTAAAAACCTAAAAAGATTGAACTTTAAAATTTTCAAAACAAAATATTTTAATTTTGATAATTTTAAACTTCAAGGTAAACAAAGAAATTAAAAATCTAGTGATTGTAAAAACCCAAAAAGTAAAAACAAAATAAATATTTAATATTAACACCAATTAAAATTATTTATGAGCAACGTTTTTTCTCAAAATTCAATCTGAAATAAAGATTATTATTATTATTTTTATTTTTTCAATTTGTTTAATATTATTACAATCAAAGTAAATGAAATATGAATAATAAATGTATTAGATTTTATTATTAATAACTAAATTTTAAAATATAAAACAATTTAAATGTATTGAAAAAGAAAAACAAAAATCTTACTCAATTTTTATATTAAATTCAATTTGAATTTTAAACAATTAATAAAAGTAAAAAATTATAATTTTTTACTAATTTTTATTTCAAAACACTTTCTGTCAATAGAAATCGAAAAAAAATAATCATTTAACAAGAAATAATTAAAAAAAGTCAGTAATCAAAAAAAAATTAAATTGGTTAGTTAGAGAAAGGAAAAAAAACACAAAATTAAAAAATTGGAAATAGACACACTTTATTAAAAATGGAAGGAATAAATGTATTAATTGATTAATTTATTTTAAAAAAAATATAGGATCTAAAAATTAAAATTTATTGGTAAAGTTGGTACTAAGTGATTATTTTAAAAAATATTCAAAATTAAATGAATTTTCAATTGAAAAAAAATAAGTCTTAAATAAAAATGATAATGTATTTTTTTTTAAACTCAAACATTTAAACTTTTTCTTTGGATGAAATTTTGAGTATTTAATTTTTGGATAACTACAGATAAGATTGAGATTAGAACTCTTAAAGGTTTAAGATAGCATTGTAGTCACTGTGGAAAGATTTTGGGAAACCCTTTAGTAATTAGGCAAAGTTTGGGAATTATCTGATCTTCGAATTTCAAATTGAATTTTAAATGAAATAGGAAGCATTTTACTCATAAATTCAAACTTTAAAAATGTTATTTAAAGTTATTTTAGAAGTGTTTGAAAAAATAATTTACAACGTATTTAATCTCATAAATATATAAAGATCTCCGCGCTCAAGGATTTACGGCATTGAACGCATAATTTGGTTCAAGTCACCCAATTATTTGTCCAATAGACGACAAAGAAAAAAGTCCATCAATTTTCCAGTAACAGTTGGAAATTGAATGAATTCCCTTTCTTTGTTTAAAAACAATGTCTAAAATCAAACAACGTTTTTCGTTTATTATTCCAAAAAGAAATCAATCTCATTTTTAAAAAAATTAAAAACGTTTGGTATCTTTTTTCAAAGAAAAAAGATAAAGAAGAAACCCTTTAATAAAAGATTTTGAAAGTGAGAAAAAAGACATTTACAAATTTTTGAAAAAAAATTAAAATAAAAAAAATTTTATTTTACTATGTCAAGTCAATAAATTTTGGAGGACTATTCAAAATTAGTCACTGTCAAGAACACAAACAATAGATGCATACTTATTTTTAAGTTTGATCGTTTTCTGATGTTTCTTAACAAGCGTAAAATAAAAGGGGAAGATAGAAACTCATTGAAAAGTTAGACGATCTATTTTGTTTCTGTAAGATTTTAAACCAAATTAAATCCTTAATGAATGAAAATGTAAAAATTTAACTTCAATGTTTACAATGACTTCATTGGGAGAAAAAGATCCTTTGAAAAGCAAGTTCTTTAAAGTACGATTAAAAAATATCAAATTAGTTGTATTTTGTTTTGGGCATAATGTGTTTGTTTGTTTTCGTTTGTTAGTTTTTTTATTGTTTTAGATCCCGAGAGTTAAAAAATAAATAGCATCTCATATTGTTACATTTGTTGAACAATCACCTGTTATATTTCCTCATTTTGGATCTCCTTACAGATTCAAAATATGAGATTGTTCCTGGTGCTAAGATTATGAATATCGTCGTTCTTCGAACTCCTTAATATCATTTTATATCACCACGAACAATCTCATATTTCTCGTTCTTCCAGGCCAAACTCGGAACATAACAAGAAGATTTTTTAAACTCAAACATTTAAACTTTTTCTTTGGATGAAATTTTGAGTATTTAATTTTTGGATAACTACAGATAAGATTGAGATTAGAACTCTTAAAGGTTTAAGATAGCATTGTAGTCACTGTGGAAAGATTTTGGGAAACCCTTTAGTAAATAGGCAAAGTTGGGAATTATCTGATCTTCGAATTTCAAATTGACTTTTAAATGAAATAGGAAGCATTTTACTCATAAATTCAACTTTAAAAATGTTATTTAAAGTTATTTTAGAAGTGTTTGAAAAAATAATTTACAACGTATTTAATCTCATAAATATATAAAGATCTCCGCGCTCAAGGATTTACGGCATTGGAAAATTAATTTGGTTCAAGTTACCCCATTATTTGTCCAATAGACGTCAAAGAAAAAAGTCATCAATTTTCGAGTAACAGTTGGAAATTGAATGAATTCCCTTTCTTTGTTTAAAAACAATGTCTAAAATCAAACAACATTTTTCGTTTATTATTCCAAAAAGAAATCAATCTCATTTTTAAAAAAAGTAAAAACGTTTGGTATCTTTTTTCTTTGAAAAAAGATAAAGAAGAAACCCTTTAATAAAAGATTTTGAAAGTGAGAAAAAAGACATTTACAAATTTTTGAAAAAAAATTAAAATAAAAAAAATTTTATTTTACTATGTCAAGTCAATAAATTTTTAGAGGACTATTCAAAATTAGTCACTGTCAAGAACACAAACAATAGATGCATACTTATTTTTAAGTTTGATCGTTTTCTGATGTTTCTTAACAAGCGTAAAATAAAAGGGGAAGATAGAAACTCATTGAAAAGTTAGACGATCTATTTTGTTTCTGTAAGATTTTAAACCAAGTTTTGTCTCCAATGATGAAAATGTAAAAAATTTAACTTCAATATTTTCAATAACTACATTGGGAGAGAATGAGATCCTTTGAAGAGCAAGTTCTTCAAAGTACCATAAAAAAAATAACAAATTAGTTTTTAGTTGTTTTGAGCAAAATGTTTTTCTTTATTTCGTTTGTTATGATGAGTTAGATCCTGAATCTCCAAAAATAAATAGCATCTCAAATTTATTCATTTGATCAACAATCTCCTTTTATAATTCTTCGTTTTGGTTCTCATTCCAGACTCAAAAAATAATGAGATTGTTCTGGTGCTAAGATGATATTTAATCTCGTTGTTCTTCGAAATCCACAATATCATCTTATATCACTTGGAACAATCTCATATTTCTGGTTCTTCCAGTCCAAACTCGGAACATAACAAGGAGATTGTTTCCAAACCAAAACAATAAACACAGTAGTTTACAATCTTTGTTACAACATAACGAAACACAAATTAAAAAAATGTTTTTGAACAATTTTTAATCAATCGTGTTATATTATGAAGGCATTGAAAAATTCACAGGCTTCAAAAATTGACTGTTTGAAAATTTTAAACTTTGAAGTTTTTGTCAAACAGATCCATTTTCAAATTTATTTTTCAAATAAAAAAAATAGACGAAGAAAATAAAAAAAAAAAAAAATCAAAAAGTGAAATAAAAACAAAAAATAAACAACAAAAAAATTGAAAAAAAGTTTCAAGGAGTACGTTACAAAAAATTTAAAAGAAATATTAAAAGTTAAAAGATCTTGAAATGTCATTTTCTTTGGAATTCAAAAATAAACAAAATTGAAAAACAAAAATAGAAAAAACAACAAAATAGAAAAAAAAAAAAACAAAAAATTAAAAAAACAAAAATGAAAAAAAAATTTTACTCTCTTGGGGATTGTAAGGTTCTTGGAAAGTGAATTCTTGATGCTTTTTCTTCAAGAAAGAAGTGTGCACTTGTGATTCACAATTTTGGCAATAATGAACTTTGCATTCAGTGCAATAAAAGTTAGCTTTTTGTCTTTCACAAACTTCGCATTCAGGGATCAAAGGTTCAACAGGAATTCGTATGTCTTTTAATCTTTGAGGATCTTGTCTTTTTTGTTTATTCAATTTTAAGTTACTTTTGGGTTTTTTCTGGTTCTTTGGATTGTTCATATTTAAAGGTTAGCTGGATTTTTAGAAGGAAAATAGAAAAAATAAGTCGAAGAATGAATGGTGTTGAAAATAAAAAAAAATGAAAAATTTAAAAAAGTAATTTCTTATCCAAAGAAAATTGAAGGAAAATCAACAAATGGTCTTCTTTGTTTGTGATTATTTTGTCATCTAAAATCAAGATTGCTTTTCCAAAATTTGATTCTTAAGACATTTGATTCGAAATAAAATTTTCATTTATTGTTTAAAAAAGATGGATGTTTGGAATTGAAATTCAAAATGTGTTTAGTTCTTTAAAGAAGGTTTAATGTTTGGGAATTCTCAAATAATGTTTTTAATTTGAGATCAAATCAGTAAATAAAATGATATATTTATACTATATTTTTAAGTTCTTCTTTCTGTGATTTCTGTTGATACTGTGATTTCGTTCATTTCTGTGATTTTTGAGATTTTTGAGCATAAGTAATGCTCACAAATATTTATCAACTTAGATAATGTTTGAAAAAAATCTAGATTTTTTTTTTTTTTTTTTTTTTTTTGAAGAGAGAAAATTGCTTTTCTCCTGTGTGCCCTAATTTCTAAACTTTTTTTTTAGAAATTTTGATAAAGAATCACAAATTTTATTATCACTTACTAATGATAATATATATGATGAATTCTTTTTATTAATAATATCTCCGATATTATTAATTTTTTTATTTTTTTCAAAAAATTCAAATATCCAGATTTTTCGATTTATTTTATAGGCCAGACAGTCCCATAAAAAATGATCGAAATCTTCAATGATATCAATATTTAACTTTTCTTTACATAAATCACAATTTTTATTTGTATTTTTACTTGTTACATAAGAGTATCTATTTAAACAATTAGTAAAATTTCGAAATTTTAGAATTGTTTTTGAAGCTTTCCAGTTTAAATATTTTTGTTGTTTGAAATTGCAATTTTGTTGTTTTATAATTTTTAGATATTGTTGAACTTTCCAACTAGGTGAATTTTCCAATTCGGTTAATCGAAAAACTTTTAATTCTAAATCTAATAATTTTAATCCCTTAGTGTGCCAATTAATATTTTCATTTTCCAATTTTCGAAAATTTAGTATTGTTTTTTAATTTTTTTTAAATTTAAGAAATCTAATTTTTCTATCAATTTATATTTTCTTCGGTATACTTTTAATCTAGCGAGATCAATTTTTGCTTCAGTTTTATAAATTAATCGAGGTGAATGGATATTAATTTGTAAGAAATTTGTGACTGATTTATTGATAAATCTATCAATTCTTTCAAAATCATTTTGTTTCAAGTCAAATATTTCAAGACCATAATAAAGTTGACTTAAAATGAGAGCTTTGAAAGAAGTTATTTTGACTCCATTGTTGAGTTTATGTTGTTGAAACAATCGATTAAGTGTTTCCAAGGACTTTTCTACTTTTTTGAAATTATATTCAAGATGTGTGTTTTTTTCGAACCAAATCCCAAGATAAAAAATATCTTTTAATTCTTTTTTATATTTGGTTTTTTTATTATGTGGGTTCATCCCGAATCTTTTTATTATTTAAAAAATCCTTTCTAAATTAATTTTTAGAGAGATTAATGGCCCTTTCATAATAAGAATAAGATCATCTGCATACATTTGAACATGAACAGCTAAAGAAAAGATCCTAAAATTGAAAATTTTTTTGTGGATTAATGAACTAACTTGTGAAATAATTTATAAATGATGGAAAAAAATAAATTTCACGATTAGGGTTGATAATTAAGAAAAAGTAAATATCTGAAATAACTATAAATTTTCAAAAAAATGAAAATTGGTGTGATCAAAATGAAATGATGAAGTTAGGAAAAGAAATTGTATTGGGTAAATTTGTTCAAATTTCAACAACAATTGTTGATCGATCAAATGATAAGATACCATCAACTGATTGTATGTAGATTTTTCTATTCAACAAATTCAACATTAATCTTCTATCATTAAATCGAAAAAAAAAAATTTCGAGATCTAAATGAAACAGATTACTTAAATAGTTAAAAGGGAAACGAAAATATAAACAAAAACAATAAATACAAAAAATGAATTTTCATATTTTGGAAAACCAAAATTATTTTCAAATTACAGGTAAAATATAATTATTATCTTTCAATAGTTTTAAATAGTGTCCAACTTGCTTATATTTTGTTGACACACAAACACACACACACACAAACACACACACATATTTATATATTAGAATCTTGCTAGTAATGATATCTGAATTCTTTACATACCCAACCCAAAGCTTTCTTTTCTAAAAAAAAATAAAAATAAAAATATATAATTACGCACCTAACATAATAGGTGCTATATTACCTACACCCCCAAACCCCCTGAAGGGGGCTTTCTCTCCTATACCCTACTTAATGATATTCGATGATAGAAAATAAATTGATTCAAAATAAGAATTGGTGGTTTTTAAAAAAATTTTTCAAGTCTAATAAAACATTCGACTTCACCAGATTTAAATTACAAACTTTAATAAAAAATTCAGTAATACAAAAAAAATTCCAAATCAAAGTATTAATTTTGGATTTATGTTTTGGTAAAAAGTTCAACATAAAAAAAAGTCAAATACTTGTTTTTCAATTAGGAACATTAATAACAATCACAGAAATCACTAAAATCACAGAAATCACAACAACCTGAAAAAGAAAAGTAAAATCAATAAAAAGAAGAAACTGCTTAACCTCAAATAATAATCCATGATATTATTTCCAATCAGCCCAACAAATACAATTTAAATCTACTTTCATCTCGAAATAGTTGCTGTGGTTTTGGAGATCGCAAAAATAGTCAAATTTTTTGAACAAATTTTTAATAATTGATCAATCAAAGAAAAATTCCATCAAACAAAAAGATAGTATTTAAAAAAAACTGTTATTGTGCTGAATGCTTCATTTTGTCTTTGACTATTTATTTATTCTTTTTTTAATTGAAATTACTTTTAATTTTCATGTTCTATTAATGTTCTCAATTAAAAACAGTGTTGAACTTTTTTTCTTGTTTTGCTTTTTTTTCACAATTGTTTTAATAAAGTAGTTTCTGTATTCTCAAAAAAAAACAAAAAAAAAAAAAAAAATTCTAAAATTCAGAAAAAGTAATTTTGTTTAATGAAATTTTTACAAAAATGTTCACTATTGAAAATTTGATGTTTGGTGTGTTAAAAAGAGGATTTGGTAATTGGCCAAATCTCCTAATTATTTATTCACTGAGATCTAAGTAGGAAAAAATGAATATTTTTTTAAGGAAATATCAGATTTGATCTCTACTAGTTTCTGTGATTTCTGTGATTTCTGTGATTTCTGTGATTTCTGTGATTTCTGTGATTTCTGTGATTTTTACAATTTCTATTGTTTTCTGTAATTTTTGTAAATGTCTATAATTTCACACAATGCAAAAGAATGATTGGAAAAATTGAATTTTGGAGAAAATTTACTTTGAGGTGTAAAATTGAAAACCATTTGACCTTGTTAGAAATAACCTACAGTCAATTTCTAATCTGTAAGTAAAGATGAAATAGGTTTTTCAATTATCACCTAAAGGTTCAAAAATCGAGAAAAATGGGAAAAAATTTGGCATTATTGTTTACAGGTTTATTGTTATTTCCAAACAATTTCTAAATTGAATAAAGACAATGGATAAAGTATTTGGTATTGGATTGAATCCTACTACAATCCTCCTTTCTGAAAAAGTAAAAGATCTTTTTTTCTTAATAAACATGAAGTAATAATTTTTTGCAACAATATAAAAAAAACTGATTAATTTTTTTTTTTTATTGTTGAGCAGAGGTGATTCAACAAAATTACCTCCTATTTGCCTGAAACTCTAAAATTGTATTTAGGGTTTTTTATCCTAACTGTAATGTAAGCAGGATTACAACTCAAAGGATATCTTTTCTTTAAAAAATGAAAAGAATAAATTATTTCGGAAAAAATACAAGAAAAAGAGAAAGAAAAGCAAGAAATGAAAGAGAGTCAAAAAATAATAGAAAAAAGAAAAAACTTTCAGTGAAAAGTTTTTTTTTATGCCCCAAGTGTTGAATGGGCTGGTGGTTGTTTCCTTTTATGCGTTTTTTTTTATTTGGATCGCCACCATAGGTTGTTTTAATAAAGAGTTCTAAATATTTGAACAACTATGGATCAAATGAAAAAGGCTGTTTATTACATTTTGATTTAGAACTTTATAGATGGGTTGAATCTAAAAAGCTCTGGTTTTTAAGAATAAGATTTGGTTTTCGAAATTTTCTTTTCAGTTGCTTTGCTTTTTTTTTGTGTTATTTTTTTTTTTTTTTTATTTTTTTTTTTTTTTTTTTTTTGTAAGTTTCCCAAATCTTGTTTTCGCAAAATCCCAGTACAAGATACCGACTCGACAGCAAAAACCCAGTCAAAGTAATGACTCGACAGATATTACGGAAAGGTTCAATTCGGTTCACTTTGGTTGGTTTCAGATCGCATTCGTTGGATTCAGTTCAGTTGCATAAGTCCTCGTCGAATATCTGATCATGAACAAGTTTGGTTGGGTTAGTCATGATCAGGCCAATCAATTCTTATAATGATTTTTTATACTTTTTACCTTTCCCAAACACCTAAAAAAACAAAAAGAGAAGGAACATAGAGCCCAAGCAACTTAAGAAGGGAAATTTGGAAAAGGTAAAAAGTATAAAAAATAAAAAGAAAACAATTTAATTGATAATAAGCAATTATTTAAACCAAAAGGTAATAACCAAAACAAATTGAATTTTAAAAAAGTAAATTCAAAAAAAATGTCAAGGTATTACTATACTTGGGACCCAATGCGAAAGACTAACTAGTAATCCAGATGGTTTCTGTAATCTACATAGAGAACAAACAGAATCGCTAAATGATCAATATTGAATTGATCATTTAGTTAAATTAGTAAAAGAATTGAATTTAAACAATCATCCAATTTTAGAGGATAATATAAACATTTACATAAATAATATGAGAAATTTTTCCCACAAAAATAAAAATCAAAATGATTTTTTAAATTATTCTTTTACTAATTCAACTAGCCCTTTTCAAAACCCAATTATTCTTAATTTTAAAATTCCAAACAAACTTTATAATTTTAAAAATAATAATAATAATATTTAAAGAATTTATAAATTGGAAAATATCATATATTAACTTTTCACAATTTATTTATTGGTTCAAAAAAATCATTTAATTACTCTTATCAAAATTCAATTAAGGATTATCATTATATCAATAAAACCAAAATAGTTATTTTAGAAAATTTTTTTTTCAAATTTTTTTAGAAACAAACAAAAAGAGATGTTAAAATGAATGATAAAATAATCAATTATTATCTGCATAAAAATAATTGTAAAATTGATAAAAAATTACAAAAAGTGGGGTTTTTTAAATCAAATAATTTTTAAACAAAAATTTGTAAAAAATTTTACAAGTTTTTAAATTAATAAATAAATATCCTATATTACGATTAATGAAAAGGGGCATTAACAAAATCATAATTTGTGATAAATATGAAAATATTTTAAAAATTATTAAAACAATTAGAAATCAGTTCAAAATTATTCCAAAAGACATGACTTTTTTATACAAATAATAAAAATAAGAAATTAATTCCAAGATTTAATGGAAATCAAGAAAAATATAATAATAATACAATTTTAAATTTAAAATTAATTTTTTCCTCTTTTAATATTAGAGGGCTGAATAATTTTGATAAAAAAATTTTTTTAGAATCATTTTTAGTCAAAAATGATATTGATATTTGTTTTCTTCATGAAACAAAAACCAAAAATAAAAAAAAATTATTTTTTTTTGAGACAATTATTAAAAATAGTTATCGTGAAAAAAAGGCCAAAGGAGGTTTACAAATATTGTTTAAAAAAATTTATAAAAACTTTATTTCGGAAATTCATTATACAGACCAAGATATCCAAATAATTCGCTTCATGGATATAATATTTATTAACTTATATCTCAGAGAGGATAGAAAAAAAGAATTAATAAAAATCATTCAAAAATTAATTGATCAATATCATAATTTTAAAACTACAGTCAGTTTCACTTTTAATGCACAAACTTTCAACAAAATTTAAGGCACAAAAAATAATCTCAAATTAAGGCACAAAATTTGTAATTTTTTTTTTAACAATTTATTTTTACTAGAATTTGAATTTTGTGCTTTAATTTGAGATTTTTATTGTGCCTTAAATTTTGTTGAAAGTTTGTGCCTTAAAAGTGAAACTGACCGTATTATCTTGGGGGATTTTAATCTTGTTGATGTTGAGATTAAGAAAAAATTTCAATTAAAAAAATTTTAAAATTTTATCAAATTCTACAAATAGTAGAACAAAGAATATTGACCATATATTAATTAATTTTAAAAATAAAAAAATTTAAAACTTTTCAAAAACAATAGAAAATAATTTATCAGACCATAAAATGATAATTAATAGCATTGATGTTAAAACTGACTGGAATATTAAAAAAAAATATAAAATTATCGATAATAATATTTATCAAAAAGAATTTATTAAGTATTTCCGTGAACAAAATTTTAAGCTGGATACTAATTCTACAGTCAGTTTCACTTTTAAAGCACAAACTTTCAACGAAATTTAAAGCACAAAAAAAATCTCAAATTAAAGCACAAAATTCAAATTCTAGTAAAAATAAATTGTTAAAAAAAAAAAAAATTTTGTGCCTTAATTTGAGATTTTTTTGTGCCTTAAATTTTGTTGAAAGTTTGTGCCTTAAAAGTGAAACTGACTGTACAAAAAAATTTAAAAATCAATTTATCAAATATACAGATATAATTTATAACGAAAACAAGGGAGAGGACAAAATTGCACCATTAATTAAAAACATTCTAAGTAATCCTAACTTAATTCATCGTATTAAAAAAATAAACAAAGAAGCTTGGAATAAATTCATTGATGAAATAAATTTTGAGTTTACTAAAAACAAAAATTTTTGGAAAAAAATAAATTTAATAAGGTCAAAAAAGATGAAAATGATTTTAGATAATAAAAATATGATTGATTAATATTTTGGCCATATTCAAAAAAATTCAATTGAACCAAGTCAAGAAATTTTAAATTATATGAAAAATTTAAAAATTAAAAATTTAAAAGAGTTTAAAATTGATATATTTTTTCCAATTGAAAATATCAAAAACACTATTAAAAATTTAAAAAATAAATCAGTAAAAGGTTTTCAAAAAATTGAAAATTTGAAATATATAAATGATGAAGAAAATAATATTCATTTAAACCCAATTGAAAATAAGAATTATAAAAATTATCTTAGTACAATTCAGAAAATATTTAATAACTGGCTGAATAACCCAGATAATAATAATATTGAATTTATTAAAAAAAGGTCAATTTTATTTATCCACAAAAAAGGAAACGAAGGGGTAGCTTTGAATTATCGACCAATTTCTATTAACCAAAGTCTACCAAGATTATTTCTAAAAATGTTATATAAACTAATCGAACCTTGTTGGGAATGTATTCATAAATCCCAATTTGGGTTTAGAAAAAAATATGATACTCGTATTGCAGTATTAAACTTCTTAAATACTTTTAATACGATAAAATCAAATAATGAAAAGGAAAATAATAAAACTTATATTATAATGATTGATATAACTAAATGTTTTGATTCAATTAGCTTTAAAATAATTAGAAAAACAATCAAAAAATTTATTTTAAATAAAATTATTAATTTTTTCTTATTAAAATATTATCAAGGAGAAGGGCTTGGTATATTTCAAGGAGACCCATTATCTCCTATTTTATTTGCTCTAATTTCACACTTTCTTTTATTAAAAATCATTCCATTAACGAACCATTATCAAATGTTTGCAGATGATTTAATTTTAATTGTTAAAGGAAATAGAAATCAATTAAATTAGAAATTAAATTCAATATATGAAATAATTATTCAATTTGGATTAAAGCCTAATAAAGATAAAACAGTTGTTTCAAAAGATTTTAAAAAAAATTAAATATTTGGGTATTTATTTGGATAAAATTTCCCATATAGTTTATAATTTAAAAAAGGTGAAAGAAACATATAACAACTGCAAACAGTTATTCAATAACAGCTCGCTTAACAATAGTTTAAAAATTAGATTATTTAAATCTTTTATTATAAGCCAATTGACATAGGGGTTGGAAATAAATAATTATGGAATAAAAACTTTAAATTATTTAAATTCTTGGATTAATTCATGTATTACCGAAATATGTAAAATAAACAGAAACACACTAATTCTTATTTACAAAACAGAATTTAAAATTGAAAATATGATAATTTTTATCAATAAAAAGAAATTTAAATTCAAAAAGAAATTATAAAATTTATATCTTCCTAATTTAGAAAAATTAATAAAATTCAATCAAAGAATAAATAATAAAATCAATTGGAATTCAAAAGATATTATTGAACTAAAAAAAGAAATTTATCAATATAATTATTATGAGTTGTTGAATTCAGCAAGTTGGAAGGTCCAAAAATATTTCACAATAATAAAAAATCAAAATTATTTATTTAAAACTCAAAAATATTTAAGTTATCCCTCAAGCTCAACAATTCTAAAATTCAGAACATTCACTAACTGTTTAAATAGATATTACTATGTAATTAATAAAAATTCAAATAAATTTTGTCCTTTATGTTTAAAATATAAACAAAAGGAAATTATAGAAAATATTGATCACTTTTTATGGATATGTCCTTTCTATGAAAAAGATAGATTAATTTTTCACAATAAATTAAAAGAAATAAATCTTAATGAAATAATTTTAAACTGTGATAGTTTGAAACTATTTTCATTAATTAATAATCGTGAAATCTATGATTTTACGCTTAAATTTCTGAAAGGGAATTTAAGTCTAAGGGCAACTAGAGTGTAATTTACACTTCTTCAATAATAAAAAAAAAAAAGTGTTTTTTTAGGAAATTATTTTAAAATATCTACTGGCATATTATTGAAAAGAAGGAATTGGTGTTTATCAAGGAGATCCATTATCGCCTTTATTATTTTGATTTATAACTCATTTTCTCTTAGAAAAAATTAAACCATTGGCAATACATGTTCCGATGTTTACAGATGATCTAATTTTGCTTATGAAAGATTCACTAATAGAAATGAATTTTCAACTAGAAAAAATTTTTAAAATTATAAAAGATTTCGGTATGAATTCAAATAGTGATAAAATGAAAAAAACTTTAATTCCAAAAAAAATTTTATTTCTGGGTATTTGGCTGGATAAAAAAACTCATTTAAAGTTTAACCTTGAAAAAGTTAAGACCAATTTTAAAAATGTTAATCAATATCTTACAACAAAAAAAATTTTCTAATGGATTAAAAATTCAGTTTTTTAAAGCGGTAATACATAGTCAACTATTATATGGATTAGAAATATTTGATTTATAGTCAGTTTCACTTTTAAGACACAAACTTTCAACGAAATTTAAGGGACAATAAAAATCTCAAATTAATGCACAAAATTCAAATTCTAGTAAAAATAAATTGTAAAAAAAAAAAATTCAAAATTTTGTGCCTTAATTTGAGATTTTTTTGTGCCTTAAATTTCATTGAAAGTTTGAGCCTTAAAAGTGAAACTGACTGTATCAAAAACAGATTATAAACAAAGATATCGATATTTGGATTAATAAAAAAATTACAAAATTTTTATTAATTAACCCACACTCTACCAGACTTATTTATAAAACTGAAGCAAAAATAGATCCTGTTAGAATAACAATATATAAAAGAAGATTTTGGTTAATGTAAAAATTAAAAACCCTTGGTTTTGAAGAATAAATTAATTGTCTTCCTTTTAGAGAATAAGAATTTGAAAATAAACACCTTATTAACGAATGTTAAATTGAAAAATTAAAATACTCAAAATTTTTTAAATTAAAAACCCTTCTCATTCAACAACTGTAGATCTAAATGATCGTATTGTCAAAAATTATTGAGTTACTTTGAATGGTTGGATAGTTTCCACAAACCACATAGCCATTCCAACCCAACTGTGAAAATTAATAAGAAATACAAATTGGTTATATATTATAAAATTATACTTTGTAAAATAGAACATTCAATTTCTCTCTAATCATAATATTAAAATTTTCAACTTCTATCTTACTCCATTACTACAGTAAAAATTAAGTGTTCAAAAAAAATTAATACAAGTTTCAAAATTAAGAGCTTGTTTTTTTATTATACTGATATTTGAATTCTAAATGGGAAAAAATTTTCACTTCATTTTCCTTATTTATCTTTACTAAAAGAGTTTTCTCAGAAGTTTATCGTAATTTGGGATATATTCTCTTTGAAAAGAGAAATCTAAAATTAAGTGAAAATTTAACCCATATAGGATTCAAATACCAGTGGAAGAACTATACACCAACAGACAAAAGAAACCAATAATAAACCCTAAATAAATATGATATTTGTTTCTTAAAGTTCTATTATTTCAAATAAAATACAAAAAATAAAGGATCAAATTGAATAATTTATCTCAAAAAATAGAATTAATTTCAGGTGAAAAAAATTAAAGATCCAAAAAAACAAAAAAATTCAAAAAAATTGAGGATACTGTAGTCAAAATAAAGCGTGCAAAAAAATTTAATGTGTGTTTCAAAATGAAAAGTGTGTTTTTTTGTTATAGAAAACCTATACATTAAGGTATCAAAGAAACCAATAATAAACCCTAAAAAAATATGGTATTGGTTTCTTAAAGTTCTATTATTTAAAAAGAAATTCTAAAAATGAAGGATCAAATTGCAAAATTTATCTCAAAAAATAGAGTTAATTTTTTTCAAAATTTTAATAATAAAAAAAACAAAAAATTTCAAAAAAATTGAGAATATTTTGGAAAATTTTCGACTATTTGTATTAATAATTTAAATTTTACTGAAAATAACCAGACCTTTACTTTCTAAAATTGATCTGAACTTGGGTATACTATTTAGTAGTAGATTGGATGTTACTTTGGTACATGAAGAAAAAAAAGCACGGATAATATTTTGAAACACGGATCATAGTCATTGTGCACACATTATTTTGATCACTATATTATGGTTCCCAATGAAAAATAGTATTTTAAATTTTTTTTCTAGAACGGTCTGTTTTAACCTCTCAAATTGTTTACTAAAACAAAGAAAAAACCTAATTTCACTAATATTTGTGAATTTTTTTTTTTTAAAGAAAAGGATTGAAAACAATCCAAAACCTGAAGTAGAGATATTAATTTTTCAACAAATTATTTATTATGTTTTTATGACAAATAGAGTTTAATTAAATAATCCATGTTGACTTTAATAAATATTTTTAATCAACTTTTTATTGTTGTTTTGGAATTTTTTAGTTTTCAATTGTTGTTTTGAAAATTGTTGAATAGTGGTTTTTGTTTTCTAATTGTTAATGAGATTCAAAATTTTCAAGAGTGAGTATATTTTTCAAAAAGAAACATAGTTTGTTCAATAATACTTTACATTCATCAAGATATAATCAAATATTTTTTTTTTTATAAAAAGATCAATCAAAATATTTTGTATTCTAATTGAATGAAAAACATAAAGATCTTCTTGAGTCAATGAGAATTGATATTTTTAGAGATCTAATAAGCTATCATTATTACTCAAAATATATTTTCAAATGATTTGAACAATGCTCTTGTAATAATATTTTTAATCCGGAGAAAAATTTTGGCTGATTAACAACTTTTTTTTTCTATTCTGGAATATTGTATCATCTAGGATTCTTGGTTCTCACAATATGTATCACAAAAAAGAACGAGGTAAATAAGTAAAAATTCACCAATTACAAGAGATGATTTTAAGGGACTAACAAACTAAAAAAAATCTTAACGTAAATTTAATAGCAAATTAAAATAAATTTTACGGCATCTTGAAATTGAAAAACAATTTTAAAATCTGACTACTACAAAATCAAACTTACTTTTAATGCTATTTTCAGAAATGAATTATTGTATTTAAAAAGTCTGATCCTATTTTATCATTTTTTAAAAGTTCAAAATTCAACCTATTTTGGTCTTTATTGTTTTTGTTAAAAAACAATCTCCTTGTTATAATCTGAGTTTGGTCTGGAAGAACGAAAGAAAATTAGATTGTTTGAAGTGACATAAGATGATATTAATCATCGTTTTTCGAACTCCTCAATATCATCTTATTACCACTAGAACAATATCATCATATTTTGAGTCTGGAAGGGTATCCAAAACGAAGAATTATAAAAGGTGAATGTTGACCAAATGAAACAATATTGGTTACTATGTATTTTTTCAAAATCGGGATCTAACTCTACACAATAAAAAACAAACAAATAAATATAACCAAAACAACTGATTTGTTATTTTTTAATTGGTACTTTTAAGAAATTGCTCTTCAAAGGATCTTTTTTTCTACCAATTGAGTTTATAAAAACATTGAAATTAAATTTTACATTTCCATCATTGGTGTCAAAACTTGATTTAAATTTTATAGAGATAAACTAAACCGTTCATCCATTCAATGAGATATATCTTATCATTTTATTTTCTATTTGTCAGCCAATTCTAGAAAACGATCAAACTTAAAAATCTGCATTCATCTATTGGCGTTCTTAACAGTTACTGATTTTGAACATTCCTCTCTAAAATTTCTTGACTTGACATAAAAAAAAAAATGTATTTGTTAATAATTTTTTTCCTTAAATGTCCATTTATTTTTTTCTCCTTTCCAAAAACCCTTTCTTTATAAATGGTCTCTTCTCTCCTTTTTTTAAAGAAAAAAACGAACAAAAACAATTTTATTTTTTGGTAAATGAGATTAGTTTTTTTTTTCGAAAAGAGAAAAAAACCATGTTTGTATATGGACATTGTTTTTAATAATGAAATGAAATTTATTCAATTTCCAAAGAGTACGGAATAAATTGATGGACTTTTTTTTTTGAACTTTGTTGGAACTAAGAATTTGGTTCTTTGAACCAAATTATTTGTTCAAATGGTTTTAAATTGAGACAAGCTGTCTTTTGGGATTTATGAGATTAACAACGTTGTTAATTTTTTTTAAAAACTCTCTCTAAAATAACTTTTAATAACATTTCTAGAGTCGAATTTATTGGTAAAATACAAATTATTTTACTTTATTAGAATTCCAAAAATGAAGATCAGAAAATTTTCAAACTTTACCTAATTACTAAAGAATTTCTCAAAATCATTCAATATTGACTACATTGCAATACTAAACTTTTTAGAGAGACAATCTCTTTCTTATCTTTATTTGTCAAAATTTATTTACAAAAATTTATCCAATTAAAATTTTTTAGTTTTAAAAAAAAAATTATATCCCAATTATTTCGAACATTATGTCGAATTTAAATATTATGTATGTTTCCTAATTAGTTTATATCTTAATTTAGTTAGTTTAGGTGTATTTATTATATCAATTTGTAACAACGTTCATATCGATATAAAATTTTAAATTTTAATTTATTAAAGTATAAAAATTGTAAACAATAACTGAACTTGGTTTCTCAAAATTGATAAAAAAAAAAATTTAAAAAAACATTGTTTTTTCGTATATCAATTATTTATGATAATTGATCCTCAAAAAGAATATATAAGAAATAAGCTGAATAAAACATATTATAGAATTGTTAAGGCCGGTCTGAAATTAGAATTATAGATTACAGTCATTTCCACCTTTAAAACTCAAACTTTCAAAAAAATTTAATACAAAAAAAAAAATTTCAAATTGAGGTACAAAATTTTAAATTTTTTATTAAACAATTTATTTAACCTAAATCTGAATTTTGTTCATTAATTGGGGATTTTTTTGTGCCTTAAATTCCGTTGAAAGTTTGTAGCTTAAAAGTTGAACTGACTGTAAGAAAATTCTTTCAAATTGAAAAAATCAAATCTTTAAAGAAATCTTTTGAAAAATAAAAAAAGAAGAGAAGGAGAATGTTTGTTTTGATCTTCGAATAGTATATGAATAATAAATGGGAGGATATTTTAACTTCATTATTTATACTTTTCTTTAGAAATGAGGTCCCCAGAAGTAGTGTAATGTGGTTTGTTGTCCCAATTTTGAATGGGGAAATGATAAAAAAGTGGAAATTTTTCACATTTATTTCTCAAATATCAGTATCAAATCAAAGATTTAATTAAATTCTCAAAAAATATAAATATGATTTCTCATCATTCATTTCAAAAGTTGCCATAACCTTAGAATAAGATGTTTTTGTCAATTGATGATTTGATCTTGTAATAGAGTAAAAATTTGTGACTAAATTAGGTGTTGAAAATTGAATTGAATTTATACAGTCAGTTCCACTTTTATGGTACAAACTTTCAAAGGAATTTAAGGCACTATAAAAATTTTAATTTTAGGAACAAAATTCAGATTCTAGTAAAAATAAATTGTAAAATAAAATATTTACAAATTTTGTGCCTTAATTTGAGATTTTTTTGTTCCTTAAATTCTGTTGAAAGTTTGTACCTTGAAAGTGGAACTGACTGTAAGAAAATGTTAGAATTGATGAGGGTACGTAACAATTCTATGATTTCTTTTGATTTCTCTTCGATTTCTCAAAATATAAAATAATGAAGTTTAGGAAAAATCGAAATTTTAATGATAATTTTCGAACCTATCAGGTGTAAATTGAAAACCATTTGACCTCGTTGGGAATTACACACATTTTATTTTTAATGTGTGAGTTAAGATGAAATGGGGTTTTCAATTATCACCTTAAAGGTTAAAAATCTCATAAATTAACAAAAATTTGGAAATATTGTTGATCATTTCATTGTTATTTCCAAACAAATTCTAAATTGAATAAAAAAAAGGTAAAGAATTTGGTATTGGATTGAATCCATCTAATATCCTAATTTCCTTAAAAACTAAAAGATCATTTTTGCTCAATCAATTGATATGAAGGAATAATTAAATCTTTTGCTAAATATTAAAAAAAAACTGACTAATTTTTGCAAAATTTAATTCACTTTAAGATCCTCAAATGTAAAAGTCCACAAAACCTTTCTCACTATATGGTAGCCCATTTTTTCTCGAACACAACAAATTGGGTTTTAAGAGAGAAACAAAACAATCCAAACATAGAAATGTTATTAAAAAAGCAAAACAAAAAACAATTAAGTTTGTTAGGCATGGTAGATTCTTTCAAAATAAAACCCTTGAAAATAATATCCACCAAAGATCCTCTTGAGAACTTTACTTCAAGAAACAACCAAAAAAACCAAAACCGATATAACTAAGAAAGAGTCACAATTAATTTGATGGGATTATTCTGATTTGTGGGTTATAAATTGAAAATTCAAGCAATTGAATGATCTAAACTCTTTTACACACGATCTTCGAAAACTTAGAGTCATTTATCAAGAATGTTTGAAAGGATCTTCATTTTTTCAAGCTCAAAAATTGTGATTATTTTTTAATTTTATTTTAATGTTTCTTAATAAGGGTTTACGAGTTGATTGTTTAAAATTATTTTGTTCATTTTTTCATTAAAAAAACTATATTTTGATCCAAATTGGATATTATATGAATGAGTTTCCATTTAGTATTTAAATATAAATTGGATCAAAATATTTAAATACAACATTGATAATTTCCAAAAATGTGGTTATGAGGAATAATTGATATTTGATTTGTTTGTTTAATTTATTATAATTATGTGTTGATTTGTTTTGTGTTTTAGATTGTTTTGACGAAGCGTTTTGAGAGTGTGAGGATTGGGTGAATTAATGTGTTTTGTTGTTTTTAGGATATTTTTGTGTGTTTATTTGTTGAGTATTTGTTTGTATGTGGTGGTTTTTTTGTGTGTTAAATATTAATAATTTTGTTGAATTAAATAATACAAGATTTTTAAGAGAAATTTATTGTTTATTATAATAGTATGTGTGTTTGATGTATTTTTGAATTGTGGTTTTTATGTATGAATATTTATTATTTTTTGAGAATTATTTGTTGATTGTGAAGTATGATAATGTTTGTGATTTGTAATATTTTATTTATAGAGTAGTTTTGTGTGATATGTAGATTAATATTATTGTTTTGATGTTTTGAAGGCCATCTAAAGATGGCCTTTCATTTCTACTAAAGTAGAAATGAGTTTATTATATATGTTTACAATCAAAATCAAAGAGTAACAATTTATATTCTCAATCAAATGTTAAAATATCCTAAAAATGAAAATTTGTTTTTGAATTAATCCACTGACTCCAAATAATTTAGAAATGATCTAAAAAAATAAAGTTCAGGATTAGAGTTGATAATTCAGATAAAGGGATGTCTGAAAAAACGATAAATTTTCGAAAAAACTAAAAATCTGTGTGTCCAAAATGATGAAATGAACAAGTTAGGAAAATAAATTCTATTTACAAATTTGTTGTGATTCTTCCAACAACAAGAATTTTTGTCCAATCAAATGTTAAAGATGTCATCAAATCGATAATATGTGGATTTTTCTATTCAACAAACTTGACAATAATCTTCTATTGTCAAATCAAAAAAAAAATTACAGATCTAATTAAACAGATTACTTAAATATTAAAAAGGAAAATGAATCGAAATAAAATAAACAAATAAATGAATTTTCATTTTTTTAATCTTTTTACCTTTTTCAAATTTCTCTTTTTTGGTTCCTTTGGTTCCTTTGGTTCCTTTGTTTCCTTTGGTTCCTTTGGTTCCTTTGGTTTCTTCTCTTTTTGTTTTTTTAGGTGCTTGGAGAGGTTCAAGGAATAAAAAATCATTATAAGAATTGGTGGACTTGGTCATGACTAACCTAACCAAACTTGTTAATGATCAGATCTAAAATGAATTGAGCTGGACTTATGCAACTGTAGAGAACTGAATCCAACGAATGCTATCTGAAGCCAACCAAAGTGAACCAAATTGGACTTTCATACTATCTGTCTAGTCGTTACCTGGATTGGGTTTTTGCTGTCGAGTCGGTATCTTGTACTGGGATTTTGCGAAAACAAGATTTGGGAAAACTTGAAACTTGCAAAAAAAAAAAAAAAAAAAAAGAAAGCAACTCAATTTTGTAAAACCAAATCTTATTCTTAAAACCTTAGTACTTTATATATTCAAACCATCTATAAAGTTCTAAATCAAAACTTAATAAAGTCACCTATTTCATTTGATCTATAGTTGTTCAAATATTTAGATCTCTTTATTAAAACAAGAAATTATAGAAAATATTGATCACTTTTTATGGATCTATCCTTCCTATGAAAAAGATAGATTAATATTTCAAAACGAATTAAAAAAAAAAAAAATCTTAATGAGTTAATTTAAAACAAACAGTTTGAAACTATTTTCATTAAATAATAATCGTGAAATCTATGATTTTACGCTTATATTTCTGAAAGGGAATTTAAGTAAAAGGGTATCCAGAGTGTAATTTACACTTCTTCAACAATAAAAAAAAAAAAAATAAATGAATTTTCTATTTTCAGAAAAATCAAAATTATTTTCAAATTGAATGAAAAATATAAAATTTTTATTCTTTCAACTGTTTTATATTGTGTCTCAATTGTTTATATTTTGTTCATATATATACAAACTCATTTTCAAACAAAAGGGTACACCTTTCAAATTATCAATACTATTGAATTTGATTTTTAATAAGATAATTACTTAATGGTGATTTTCATTTTAGTTCATCATTATTTCATTTTTTCATTTTTTGTTTTTTTATTTATCGGGTATTGAACAATTGCAAAATGAAACAACAAGATAAGAAGAAAACAATTTGTAAATAATCTAACAGTATAAAAATAGACACAGTTTACGTTTGATTTCGAATTAGCTAGATATAGGAATTTTGAAAGACCATTATTGGATTGGTGCATGTAACAAAGAAAAAATAAAGATTAAAAAAAAAAAAATTACAACAAAATATCCAGAGGAATTGTGGTTTAATCTTTAAAACGAGACTTTAAATAGCAGAAGTTTGATATGTAAAGAGTAATCAAAAAATGTAAAGAAATTTTTCCCCAATTCAACTGGTTCAATAGTTTTTATAGATTTCATAATTTTTCCCCCCCAATAATTTACAAAAAGAGATTCCTCATTTCTAATAAAAGGAACATCAATTTTTAATAATATTTAAATTTTAATTTATATTTTTGTTGTAATGAGTTTTAATTCTTCAGTTGATTGTTTTTTTATGTTTTAAAAAATTTCATATCTTTTAGAATGATACTATAATTAACTTCATTCAATTATGAATAATTCTTGAATTGTTTTATATACTATTATTTGAAAAAGAGTTTATATATATATATATATATATATATGTATGTATGTATTTTTATCTTGTTAAGGAATGATGTCAGAATTCTTTAACTTACCCAACTCAAAGCTTTTTTTTTAAAAAAAAAAAAAAAAAAAAAAATAAAATATATAATTACGCACCTAACCTATTAGGTGCTATATTACCTCCACCCCCAAACCCCCTGAAGGGGGCTTTCTTTTCTTTACCCTACTTTATGATATTAGATGATTGAAAAATAAATTGTATTCAAAATAAGAATTAGAGTTTTTAAAAAACAATTTTTCCAAATCTATAATCCATTCGACTTCTAAGATTTAAATTAAAATTTAAAACTAAAAATTCAATCATATAAAATAAAATTCCAAATCAAAGTATAAATTTTGGATTACTGTTAAGAGAAAAAATGTTGGACACAGAAAAATGGTTAGAAACCATTTTTAATTGGGAACATTAGTAAAATTGAAAATCAAATTCTATTGATAACTAGGTGAATTTTATATAAATCCAGGTTTAAATGTGTTACAAGTTTATTAATCTGGGGTGTGTGTAGAATACTCATTTGAATGGTTGATAACTAAAGTAGATCATGCTATTTTCACAAAAATCCAAGTTTTAGTAAAGTTTACTATTAATTCTGAAAATTGTAATTTTTAAACTTGCTGTAGATTATAAGAGATAAGGTTTTGAAAAAGTAGAATTACATTAAACATTATTCTAAACAGTAGATTATTGTTATTTTCTTTAGTTATTTCATAAACGATTGAAATTAAAAATCATTTTCAGTAATGTTCCCAATTGCATTACTTTCCAACTATTTTTCTCTCAATATCATTTTTCTCTCAACATTTAGAATAACATGATTTCTAAGTGATTCAAAAAACAAAAAAAAAGAAAAATTCTAATTTTGGATTTATTTGTCAATAAATTTTAAAAATTACATTGACAATTCAAAATTTGATGATTGGTGTGTTTCAAAAAGAGAGTTTGGTGTTTGGTAAATCTCATAAATATTTATTCAGTGAGATCTAAGTAGGAAAAAATGAATTTTTTTTACAAGTACAGTGGTGTAACTAGCCCATGTTTTTTTATTTTAACCCATTAATAAAATTTAACTCATGCAAATAATATTGGCTGACTCTAGAAAGAAAAGAAACAAATCAATGGGATGAAAACAGTATATAAACAAGAAATATAGTTCTTTAAATAAATTTTAAAAAAGAATTATGAAGATATTGAAAGATTAAAATGTAATTTTTTGACAAAAAAATGAGCAAAATTTCATTTTTTGAATTTTTATAAATAAATCATTTAATCTCACAAATTTTGTAAATATGATGAAATTTTTGAAACAAAAGCATTTAATATAATTGAGCTATTTTGGTTAATCAAAGATCTAACCTCTAAAGTCACTTTGAGTCCGAACCAAGAATCTATAAGTGTGTCTTCTGGTGTTCCAATACCCAATTCTGAAAAAAAAAAACACGAGTTAAATTTTCGTAATGGGTTAAAGGTTGTCTGAACGGGTTATTTACACCACTGAAAAATATCCTAATTGATCTCTACTGGTTTCTGTGATTTCTGTGATTTCTGTGATTTCTGTGATTTCTGTGATTTCTGTGATTTCTGTGATTTTTACAATATCTGTGTTCTCGTTTATTTTTGAAATGTCTGTGTTATCTTAAAATGCAAAAGTTGTATTGGAAAAATCAAATTTTTGAGAAAATTAAAAGTCAAGTGAAAATTGAATTCCACTTGACTTTTTGGTAAATAAACTACAGTTTATTTTTAACGTATGTAGTTAAAATGAAATGGGTTTCCAATCTTCACCTAAAGGGTCAAATTCATTGAAGATTAATCTAAAAAAAATTTGAAATTAAATTAGTCAGTTTTTTTATTCTTTCAAAATAAAGATTTGTTTATTCACTCTTGATTGAGAAAAAATGATCATTTATTTTTAGGATATGAGGATTTTAATCGGATTCAATACAATAACAAACACCCTAACCTCATCTTTATTCAATTTTGAATTTGTTTGGAGATACCTTAGCAATGAAACCTTCAACAATAATTCCAATTTTTTGTTAATTTTTGAGATTTTTAAAATTCCATAAAACCTTTACCATGGCTCCTCCAATCCAATTTCTATTGAAGTGAACAATTCAGTTTTGAGATTAACAAAACAAAACAAAACAAAACAAAACAAACAAAAAAACCTCAAAATGAACAAAAGTGTTTTAATATGTTTGGTATGGAGGATTCTTTCAAAAGAAAAAACAGATAAAATAATCTCCACTAAAGATCCTTTGAGAAACTTCAATTCAATTAAAAACAAGAAGTACCAAAAGAAACCAAAGTAACCCCAATTAAACCAAGGAATCAAAGATAAAGTCATAATTCCTTTGTAGGAATTGTTCTGATTAGTAGGTGAAACAAATTGAGAATTCAATTAACTTGATGATCAAAATTCATATACTTATGATCTTCAAAAGTTAGAGTCATTTATCAAGAATGTTTAAAATGATCTTTATTTTTCAAGCTCAGAAATTGTGATTATTGTTCATTTTTATTTTTAAGTTTCTTAAGAAGAGATTTTTCGAGTTTACCTAATGACTGTTTTTATTTGATCATTTTTGAGATTATTAAAAATGAAAGAATTATGAAATTTTTATTCAAATTGGTGAATATGTTTCTTTAAAGTTGCTTCAAATTTTTCTGAAAAGTGGATCTTTATCCTTTTGATTAATTGAGGGAATTGTCAATTTGGTGCTTGATAATTCATATTTGATAATGAGATTTGAATTGGTTATTAAAGTGAAGTGTTTGGGTTTGTTTTATTTAAAAATTAGTGAGTTGAGAATTGAATTAATTATTGGATTTTGATTGTTGCTTTGAGGATGAGAATGTGTGTTTATTTGTTGTTAGTGTTGTGTATTTGTTTGTATGTTGGATGTTGGTGTTTTAATAGGAAAGTATTATGTGAATTAATGTTGTAATATGATGATATTGTAGTTTGTGTTTTAAAAATTTAGTTTGATGGTTTTGTTGAATTTGATTTAATTTTGAAGATTTTTGATTTTGTTCATTTTGGTATTTATGAAATGATGTTTTTATGAATATTGTTTTTTAATGTTTTGTTTTGAAGGCCATCTAAAGATGGCCTTTCATTTCTACTAAAGTAGAAATGAGTTTATTATATATGTTTACAATTAAAATCAAAGAATAAAAATTTATATTCTCTCCCAAATGATAAAAGATCCTTAAAAATAAATTATTTTTTTGTGTTTTAATCCACTGACTTCTGATTATTTAGAAATGATCTCAAAAAATAAACTTTAGGATTGGAGTTGATAATCCAGAAAAAAAGGAAATTTTGAAAAAAACTATAAATTTTCTAAAAAAATAAAAATTGTAGTATGTCTAAAATGAGGAAATAAACGGGTTAGAACAAAAAATTTTATTGGTAAATTTGTTGAAATTCCTCCAATAATTGTTGTTGGATCGATCAAATGATAAGATATCATCAACTGATTGCATGTGGATTATTCAATTCAACAAAGTCAACAATTAATCTTCTATCGACCATCGAAAAAAAAATTAATAACGAAATTTAATGAAACAGGTTATTTAAATGGTAAAAAGGGAACTGAAAACAAAACAATTAAAATGGCAAAAAATGAATTTTCATGTTTTGTGAGAAATCAAAATTATTTCCAAATTGCCTGTAAAATATAAGATTTTTATTCTTTCAAGTGTTTTATATTGTGTCTCAATTGTTTATATTTTGTTCATATATATATATATATATATATATATATATCCTTAATAAACAAAAGGTTACACCTTTCAAATTATCAATACTATTGAATTTGATTGTTAATAAGATAATTATTTATAAGTGATTTTCATTTTAATTATTCATTTTTTTCATTTTTTGTTTTTTTTTTATTTATCGGGTATTGAACATTTGCAAAATGAAATAAACAAGATAAGAAGAAATTAATTTGTAAATAATCGACCAATATAAAAATAGACACAGTTTAAGTTTGATTTCGAATTAGCTAGATATAGGAATTAATAAAGACCATTTTTTGATTGATGCCTGTAACAAAGAATGAAAAAAAGAGAAAATAAAGCTAAAAATTAACAATTCCAACAAAATATCCAGATGAATTGTGATTTTACTTGAAAATGAGACTTTAATGAACAGAATTTTGACTTGTAAATAGTTATCAATAAAATGTAAACAACTTTTTCCCAATCCACCTTGTTCAATGGTTTTTATTGATCTGATAATTTTTTTTTTCTCACTGAATTGACAAAAAGAGATTACTCATTTAAAATCTAAGGTAATATCATTTTTTATAAATATTTAATTTTTATTTTTATTTTTTTGTTTTAACAAGTTTTAAAGATTCAGTTGATTGTTTTTTTATGTTTTAAAGAATTTCATATCTTTTAGAATGATTCTACAATTTATTTGATACAATTATTAATAATTCTTGAATATTTTTGTATGTCAAATTATTTAGATTTAGTTAATATATATATATATATATATATATATATATATTAATCTTATTAAGTAATGATGTCTGAATTCTCCTACGTACCCAATACAAAACTTTCTTTTCTTTTCAAAAAAAAAAAAAATTACAAAAATATTTATATTTACGCACCTAAACAATTAGGTGCTATATTACCTACACCCCCAAACCCCCTGAAGGGGGCTTTTCTCTCTAATATCTTACTTTATATAATTAGATGATTGAAAATTAAATTGATTCAAAATAAGAGTTAGGGTTTTTAAAAAACAAATTTTTCAAATTTAGAATCCATTCAACTTCAACATTGTAAATATAACCTTTAAACTAAAATTCAATTATACTAAATTTACAAATCAGATTATTAATTTTTGGATATTTAATAAAATGTTTTCTGAATTCCAAAAAAAAAAAAAATTGAAAAATTCTAATTTGGAATTTAGTGTAACTAAATTTTAATGGCTATGTTGGCAATTCAAAATTTTAAGTATCGATATATTTAAAATTGGGTTTGGTGGTTGGTAAATCTCACAAATATTTATTCAGTGAGATCTAAGTATAAAAAAATGAATTTTTTTATAAGAAAATTTCAGAATTGATCTATCCACCTCATTTCTACTGGTTTCTATGATTTTTACAATGTCTGTGTTATCTCAAAATGCAAAAGAAGGTTCCGAAAAAAGGAAAAATCGATTTTTTGAGAAAATTTGCTAACAGGTGAAAATTGAAAACCATTTGACCTCGTTGGAAATTACCAACAGCCTATTTTTTAATGTGTAAGATATAATTGAAAATAGATTTTTCAATTTTCAGGTAGAAGGTTAAAAATCTCAAAAATTGGCAAAAAATTTGAATTATTATTTACCGGTTCATATTTCTTCCCAAACAAATTCTAAAATGAATAAAAACAAGGTTAAGTGTTTGTGATTGGTATTGAATCGAATATACATCCTCATTTCCTAAAAAAATAAAAGAGATCATTGTTTTACAGTCAGTTTCACTTTTAAGGCACAAACTTTCAACGAAATTTAAGGCACAAAAAAATCTCAAATTAAAGCACATAATTTGGAATTTATTTTTTTACAATTTATATTTACTAGAATTTGAATTTTGTGCCTTAATTTGAGATTTTTTTGTGCCTTAAATTTCGTACAAAGTTTGTGCCTTAAAAGTGAAACTGACTGTATTTAGATTAATAAGAAAATCACAGAATCGCTTTTAATAAATCCACATTCCCCAAGACTTATCTATAAAACTGAAGCAAAAATTGATTTGGCAAGAATCACAATTTACAAAAGAAAATTCAAATTAATTCAAAAATTAAAAATTTTGGGATTTGATAAATTAATAAATCTTCTCCCCTTCAGAGAAAAAGAAACAGAAAACATTAATTGGAAAGCTCGAAATTTAAAAGAATTAGAATCTGAACTCGAAGTTTACAGAATTAATCAATTAAAAAATAGTCCAAGTTGGAAAGTACAAAATTATTTGAAAATAATTTTGATACAGGGAAATATTAACAAACAGCAAAAATATTTAAAATGGAAGGGTTCAACTTCTATTCTAAAGTTAAGAAATTATACAAATTATCTTAATAGATATTCTTATTTTATGAACAAAAATAAATCACAATTTTGTCAATTGTGTAAAATAAATAAAGATTTGGATATCATTGAAGATTTGGATCATTTTCTCTGGAACTGCCCAGCCTATGAAAATAATCGTAAAATCTGGATTTCTGAACTAGAAAAATATAATTTTTCACTTATTTTAAATAATAATAATATTTATAATATTATTAATAAACAAGATTCAATATCTTTATTAGCTTTAGTAGATAATAAGACTATGTTTGAATCTATTATATAGTTTCTAAATTCAAGTTTAGGAATTCGGGAAAACAAGAAGAATTCTAAACTCCTCCCTTAAATTACAATGTTTAAAAAAAAAAAAAGTGTTTTTTTTTTTTTTATTATTTATGTTTTGAGATTGTTGAAAATTTTGGATGATAGTTTTTTTTAAGATAGTTGAATAATAATAATTTAGTATTTGCAACAAAATGTATATTTTGTTTGTTTTTAGTTTTGATTTGGTTTGAAGGCCATCTAAAGATGGCCTTTCATTTCTACTAAAGTAGAAATGAAATTCTATTTGATATTTACAATCAAAAACAAAGAGAAAGAATTTCCATTCACTCTCAGATGTTAAAAGAAGATCCCTAAAAACAAATTTTTTTTTTTTAAAATTAACACACCGACTTGTAATAATTTTGAAATGATCAAAAAAAAATAAACTTTATGATTAGGGTTGATAATTCAGAAAAAGAAATATACCTGAAAAAACTATAAATTGTGAAACAAATAAAAATCTGGAGAGTGTCCAAAAGGATGAAATGAACGAGTTAGGAAAATAAATTGTGTTAGGTTAATTTGTTGAAATCCCTCCTCCATTTATTGTTGATCGATCAAATGTGTGGATATCATCAACTCATAATATTTAATTTTTTTCTATTCAACAAACTCGACATTAATCTTCAATAAAGTGTATCTGGATTAAAAAAAAAAATTCCTGATCTAAATGAAAAAGATTACTTGACTGTAAATTAGAAAATGAAAACAAAAAAAAACAATAAATACAATAAATGAATTTCATATATTTTGTAAAATCGAAATTATTCCCAAATTGAATTCTAAATCTAGTATTGCTATTCTTTCTCTTGTTTTAAATTGTGTTCAAATTTTTGGAATTTAGTTAATATATATAATTATATATATATATAATTATATATATATATATATATATATATATATTAATCTTGTTAAGGAATGATGTCAGAATTCTCCTACGGACCCAACTCAAAACTTTCTTTTCTTTTCTATAAAAAAAAAAAGCAGAATATATATTTACGCACCTAAAATATTAGGTGCTATATTACCTACACCCCCAAACCCCCTGAAGGGGGCTTTCTTCCCTAACCTTTATGTAATCATTGGTTGAATAAAGTAGTTAAAAATCCTATGTTTGATGAATTATATTGTTTTTCTACTGCCAGTTCACTTTTTAATTTATATATAAGAATATATATATATATATCCCTTAGCACCCCGGATTTACCTAAATTTCATCAAGTTTTTTAAATTAGATTTAAAATGATATTGATCTACTAATATATTAATTTTCTTATTTGTCTTTAATCCAGATTTGAATTATAATAAAAAGTCAAAATAGTTCAAAGATAAAGTAGTTAAGTTATTGATTTTTTTTTTTGAAATTGAAAAAAAAATAATAATTATTCATTTTTACATTTTTTTTAAAGATTTTTATTTTTATTTTATTTTTTTAAATCAGAAATTTTATTACATTAATAGTAATTCAAAACTCAATACATTAATTTATTAATAATAACCACCAAAAAATTTTGCTAATTTTATGATAAAAAAAATAAATAAAAAAATAAATTACTTTGAAATTTAATTTTTTTTTTTTAGAAAAAATTTCAATAAATATCTAATTAAGAGAAAAATGAAATTTATTTCTTTAGGCCAAAATTAACTTCTTAATATAATTAATTTTCTAAAACTTTTATTTAAGCAATAAATAATAATTGAAAATCTAAAAAAAAAAAAAATGTAAAATAATTTCAATTTATTAAATTGGAATAAAACAAATATACATTACTATTTAATCGATAAAATATTTATACCCAAATTTGAAATAAAATAAAAAATAACTCTTAAATATTATTCGGTGATATAATAAAATAATCTCCGAAACCAAATTTTTTTTTATTGCATTTTGTTATTGGTAAAAATTTGAATAATATATTTGCAATATTTGGATTTTTCCTTAATAAATTAATCCAGATCTTGTTAAATAAGTTCTGATATATGGTCTCTAATTCAACACTATTTTTTATTTTATGTCTAGATTTTAAAAAGTAAAAAATTAAAAAATTGTAAAAAATAAAAAAAAAATCAATTATTAATCTGACACGAACTATTGGACAAATCATTTAAATTTTAAAAAAAAATCTTGTTTGAAAAAATTGTAAAATTTTGCAATGAAAAAAATTTGATTTTTTTTTCTAATTTAATTTATATTTTTTTTTATTTTTAAATTATTTAGAATCTAATATAGATATTGATATTGAATAGTAATCAGTAGATAAAAGAAATTTTCTATGTGATGTTATAATAACTTTTATAATGAATAAATTATTTAATCAAGCATTTTAGGCAATTTTGTGCTGCAAAGGGCCCCCAAAAAATTTCCAGTAAAGTGTGATGTGTTTTAAATGTTAAAACTAAGAGGTTTTTGATGTCTAGACAAACTTTTCAAAAAAAAAAAAAAAATTTATTTTGACAAAATTTGGAAAAATAATAAAATCACTAATAAACAAAAAAAAATTCCCAATATTGAAAAATTTTTTTCAAGTTATTTTTTTATTTTAAGTAAATATACAATATTTAATTATAAAATTTTCTTTCTAAGATAATTGTTTATTAATTCTATACCTTATTATCCCTTGATACCATTTCAAATTAAAATTTTTGTTTGAAATGTTTTTAGGTTATTTGGGGTGCTTAGGGATATATATATATATATATATATATACTTTCAAAGGAATTTAAATGACAATAAAATCATGAAATTTATAATATTTTTTAGAAATTTTTTAAACTCAAATTATTTTATTAGTTTTTGAATTAAGTGTACAATCAGTTCCACTTTTAAGGCACAAACTTTCAACGAAATTTAAGGCACAAAAAAATCTCAAATTAAGGCACAAAATTTATAATTTTTTTTTTACAATTTATTTTACTAGAATCTGAATTTTGTGTTTTTATTTGAGATTTTTTGTGTGCCTTAAATTTCGTTGCAAGTTTGTGCCTTAAAATTGGAACTGACTGTATTTAAAATTTAGATTTTTATTTTAGCTGTAAAATATGTTGAAAGTTTGTTTATTAAAAGTGGAATTGAATGTAACATAGAAATGAGATTAAATTATTTTAATAATTAAAAGTAGAATAATGAAATTTATCTGAAAAAATTATTATAAGGTAAATTTTTCCAAATTTTATTCAAAAAAAATATTAAAATAATACCTATTCAAATACTATAGTATAAAACATTGTTTATTTTAAAAGACTCAATACATTAATATTATATTTTTCGTCCAAATCACAAAAAAATGAAATTACAAATACAGTCAGTTCCACTTTTAAGGTACAAACTTTCAACGAAATTTAAGGCACAATAAAAATCTCAAATTAAGGTACAAAATTCAGATTCTAGTAAAATAAATTGTAAAAAAAAATATTTCAAATTTTGTGCCTTAATTTGAGATTTTCTTGTGCCTTAAATTCCGTTGCTAGTTTGTGCCTTAAAAGTGAAACTGACTGTATGGTCAAAACATGTTTTCAAAATTTTCAAAACCATTTTCAAAAATGTTAAAATACAATTTTCAAAGATAGGTACTCTACTCGTATACAAGATTATAAAACATTGTTTATTTTAAAGATACAATACATTAACATTATATTTTTCTTCCTTGGCTCAAATACAGTCAGTTTCACTTTTAAGGTACAAACTATCAACGAAATTTAAGGCACAAAAAAATCTCAAATTAAGGCACAAAATTTGGAATTTTTTTTTTTACACTTTATTTTTACTAGATTGTGTATTTTGTGCTTTAATTTGAGATTTTTTTTGTGCCTTAAATTTCGTTGAATGTTTGTGCCTTAAAAGTGAAACTGACTGTAATGAATTTTCAAAATTTTCAAAAATTCAAAAAGTGTTTTTATATATATGGTCAAAACATGTTTTCAAATTTTTCAAAATTTTCAAAAATGTAAAAATGAAAATTCTTAAGATACTGAACCTAGTTGTATATTATATTATAAAACATTGTTTATTTTAAAGACACAATACACTAACATTATTCTTTTGTCCCAGTCTCAAATAATGAAATTTCAAAAATTTCAAAAATCCAAAAGTGTTTTTATATCCCTTTAAGGACCATATCTACCCACTCCGATTTTTGAATTTTTATCCTAAAATTTTTGTACTCTGAGAGTGTGACAATTATTGATCTAACCTAGCGCGGGGGGGGGGGCATATATAATTTTTTCTATCTTTTTCAAAAAAACAGTAGATCGCGAAAATTTTAATTTTTTTATAATTATTTTTGAGTTTAATTTGATGATTAATTATAAAATTTTGAATTTTTTTTGTAAAAATTTGATTTTTTAATTTTTAAGTGATAGTTACATCAAGTGATATTTTTTGGATTATGACTCTTGTATATTACTTATAATGATTCAATTTTGTAATCAAAAATATAGAAAAAATCTAAAATTATAAAAAATTTAAGAATTAATAAAATTTACACTTAAATTTATCTTTAAGGAATTCAGTCATACCGGAAGGGGGTGGAGATAGAATAAAAAAAATATTATTAATGTTATCAAAAGAATTTGGTGTTTTAGGGTGCATGCACTTCGCACGCCAACCCCAAAACCACCCAATTCTTTTGATAAAATTAATGATTCTTATGGTGTTATTATCCACCCCTTTATGATTAAACTATTAAAATGTTATTATTTCAAATTAAAATGTAATTTTCTAAGCATAATTTTAAAAAATGTATAATTTTTGAATTTTTGATGAGCTTAAATTTGTGGTTAAATTATTGGAAATTTTTATATTAAAAACTAAAAAATGGAAAAATTTTCAAATTATTGAAACAAAAAATTCGCATATTAGTTTCATTGGACCAATTAGATACAAAATTAATGTTGAAAAAATTATAAATTTCGCGATCATAGGTTTTTTTGATAGTAATTACAGTCAGTTTCACTTTTAAGGCACAAACTTTCAACGAAATTTAAGGCACAATAAAAATCTCAAATTATGGCACAAAATTCAGATTCTAGTTAAAATAAATTGTAAAAAAAAATATTTACAGTCAGTTTTACTTTTAAGGTACAAACTTTGTACGAAATTTAAGGCACAATTAAAAACTCAAATTAAGGCACAAAATCTTAATTCTAGTAAAAATAAATTGTAAAAAATAAAATTACAAATTTTGTGCTTTAATTTGAGATTTTTATTGTGCCTTAAATTTGGTTGAAAGTTTGTTCCTTAAAAGTGAAACTGACTGTAAAAATTTTGTGCTTTAATTTGAGAGTTTTATGTGCCTTAAATTTCGTTGTAAGTTTGTGCCTTAAAAGTGACACTGACTGTAATAAAATTTAAATTTTAGTCCTTAGTGAGGTTATATAAATGTTTGTCACATTATCATAGTTTAGAAATATTAGTACAATAATTAAAAATTGGGTTTGATTATATACTGTTCATTAAAGGGATATTCATCAGGCCATCTAAAGATGGCCTATCATTTCTACTAACGTAGAAATGAGTTTAAGAGATATTTTTTTAATTAAAATATCGTGATTATATAATAACATATACAGTAAGTTCCACTTTCCAGGTATAAACTTTCAAAATAATTTTAGAAATTTCAAATATCTAAAATTAAGGTAAAAAATTCAGATTTATTTTACAGTCAGTTTCACTTTTAAGGCACACACTTTCAACGAAATTTAAGGCACAAAAAAAATCTCAAATTAAAGCACAAAATTCAAATTCTAGTAAAAATAAATTGTAAAAAAAAGATTTCCAAATTTTGTGCCTTAATTTGAGATTTTTTTGTGCCTTAAATTTCGTTGAAAGTTTGTGCCTTAAAAGTGAAACTGACTGGAAATAATTTGCAAATAAAAATAAATTCCAAATTTTGGATTTTAATGTGAGGGTTTTTTGTGTCTTAAATTTCGTTGAAAGTTTGTTCCTTAAAGATGAAATTGACTGTATATTGATCGTATGATATTGTTTTGTTTGTTTTGGTTTAATTTTGTTAGATTTGGGTTTTTTGTTTAATTTTTCATCAGTTCATCTAAAGATGGCCTATCATTTCTACTTGAGTAGAATTGAGTTTAATAGATACGTCAGTTCCACTTTTAAGGCACAAACTTGCAAAGTAAATAAATAAACAATAAAAATATCAAATTAATGTAAAATATTTAAATTCTAGTTACAGTCCTGTGCTCTTTTAAGGCACAGGAAAAAATAAGAAATAAGGCACAAAAAATCCCATTAAGGCACAAAATCAAAATGGTCAAAATAAGCCACAATTTTTTTGGGTAAATATACAAGATTACTCATAATTAAATATTCTATATATATGATGAAGAAAACACTCAAACTAATTTTATACAGTCAGTTTCACTTTTAAGGCACAAACTTTCAACGAAATTTAAGGCACAAAAAAAATCTCAAATTAAAACACAAAATCCAAATTCTAGTAAAATAAATTGTAAAAAAAAAAATACCAAATTTTGTGCCTTAATTTGAGATTTTTTTGTGCCTTAAATTTCGTTGAAAGTTTGTGCCTTAGAAGTGAAACTGACTGTAATTATTCGGTGAAAGTATATCTTGAAATCAGGAAATTGCCTCATATAAAAATTTTGTGCCTTATCTGTTGATTTTTTATGTGCCTTAAATAGAGCACAGGACTGTAAATAAATTGTTGAAGAATAAAATTCCCAATTTTGTGCCTTAATTTAAGATTTTTTTGTATCTTGAAGTTGGTTGAAATTTTGTATCTTAAAAGTGGAATTGACTATACAGAATATTACATGATGAGTTCTCTGGGTAAATTTACACAGAAAAATTGTGTCTTATTTTGAATACTTTGATTTTGTTCCTTAATGGTATTTTTTGTGCCTTATTTCTTATTTTTTCATGTGTCTTTTTAAGGCACATAACTGTAAAAATATTTTAAAAAACTTATAGTTAATTATACTTTTACAGTCAGTTTCACTTTTAAGGCACAAACTTTCAACGAAATTTAAGGCACAATAAAACTCTCATTTAAGGCACAAAATTTATAATTTTATATTTTACAATTTATTTTACTAGAATCTGAATTTTGTGCCTTAATTTGAGATTTTTTTTGTGCCTTAAATTTCGTTGAAAGTTTGTGCCTTAAAAGTGGAACTGACTGTATAGCACAAACTTTCAACTAAATTTAGAGTACAATAAAAATGTTACAGTCAGTTCCACTATTTAGGCACAAACTTTCAGTGAAATTTAAGACACAAAAAAATCTCAAATTAAGGCACAAAATTTGGAATTTTATTTTTTACAATTTATTTTTACTAGAATTTGAATTTTGTGCCTTAATTTGAGATTTAATTTGTTCCTTAAATTTCGTTGAAAGTTTGTGCCTTAAAAGTGAAACTGACTGTAGCCTTTCCAATGAACTTTTCAACTTTGGAGCCATATAGAAAATCCAATTGCTTTATCTTAATAACCTTTTCTAATGCCTTTTTAACATCAATTTCAGTTGTAGAATAATTTATGTTACTGATAAAAATTTTAAATTCCTCAGTTGAGTTGCCTTTTTTACCATTGTTATGTGTTTCTTTGTGTAGTAATTTTTCGATCTTTCGTGATCATGGTCGAAAAAATCGATTTTCTTGTAATCTTCATTGGCAGTCTTATTAGGCCTGAAATCATGGTTGGAATTTGAGTTAATGGGAGAATGATATTTTTTTTGTTTTTTTTTTTTTGTTTTTTCTTGTTCATTTTTTGTTTTTGCTTTATTTGAATTAAAATATTTTTTTTTTGTTTGCTTGGAATTGTTTTTTTGTTCTTGGTTTATAGTCCGAGAAATTGAGTTGGCGATTTAAGAATTTCTTCTTTTTGGTTTTTTGTTTGAGTATAATGGATTGTTCATGGGTACACAAGAGTAAATATGGATGTCTCAATAAATAGAGTTTTTTTCAAAAAAAAATTGATTTTAGAGTTAAATAAACATAAGTAAACTAAAATTCAAAATAAATGGCCCACCTTATATTTCAATTTTGAATTGTATTTGTATTGTTAGAAGTGTTTAATCTAATAATTAAAATTTGAAAATAAATCATTTTTTCTCTTTTTATTTTTTCTTTCAGTATTTTGTTAAAATGGAAAATGAAAATCAAAATTATCCAGAACCTGAAATAAGATTGAACATTGTTCTGTTAAATAAACAGGGTTATTCTCAGCGTAATATCGCAATGAGACTGAATATTAGTCGAAGAAAGGTTCGATACTGGATTGAAAACTGGAGTAATGAAAAAGATTGCATAATAAAAAAGAAAAAGAAAAGAGTTTTTCAATACAATTATCGGAATTTGTTAAAAATGCCACACAAAATAACAGGTCACTGAGTAGCAAGCAATTATCAAAAATTGCTCAAGAAAGATTCCCTAATGAATACTGTTCTGAATCAACCATCTACCGAATAAGAAAATCTTTGAAATTTGACTATAAAACACCTCGCATCCGCCAATTTTTAACTGAACTGCAAAAAGCAAAAAGAATTTTATTTGCTTTAGACATGGAATCAACTAAAACAAATTGGAATCGGGTAATATTTTCTGATGAGTCCTGGTTTTATATAAACTCACAAACAAGAAAAAATTTGGAGAATGCCAAATGAAAAAATTAGGTAATTTTTTTTTTTTTTTTTTTTTTTTATAATCCTTTCTAACTTATTTTTAAATAAAAAAGAATCTGTCTTTCCAGAAAAAAAAACATTATGATGAAAAGGTTTTAATTTGGGGTGCTTTTGGAGTTGATTTTAAATCTCGTTTAATTGTTATTACAGTCAGTTTCACTTTTAAGACACAAACTTTCAACGAAATTTAAGGCACAAAAAAAATCTCAAATTAAGGCACAAAATTCAGATTCTAGTAAAATAAATTGTAAAAAAAAATATTTCAAATTTTGTGCCTTAATTTGAGATTTTTTTTGTGCCTTAAATTTCGTTGAAAGTTTGTGTCTTAAAAGTGAAACTGACTGTAGTAAATATAAATTGTAAAAAAAAAAAATTCCAAATTTTGTGCCTTAATTTGAGATTTTTTTGTGCCTTAAATTTCGTTGAAACTTTGTACCTTAAAAGTGAAACTGACTGTAATGGGAGTATTAATACTCACATTTATATCAAAGAAATTCTCAAAAAGTCGAAAATCATCAAAAAGGCAAATGAAAAATTTGGGGAATTCTGTTGGATATTTCAACAAGATGGCGCAATACCACACACGTCAAAAATAACAATGAGTTACTTAAGATACAGATGCAATGTTTTGCATCCATGGCCACCAAATAGTCCCGATTTAAATCCCATTGAAAATCTTTGGGCAATAATGGATAAAAGATTTTCAATTGATAGACCAAAAAATAAGAAAGAATTTACTAAAAAATTGAAAAAAATTTGGAAAGAAGTAACAGATGAATTAATGGAAAAATTGGTTTCAAATATGACAAAGAGATTAGATTTAGTTATTCAAAGGGAAGGAGAATCGATAAATGGGTTTTATTAATTTTAAAAAAAAATTTTTTTTCATGTAATGCTTAATTCAAAATAAATGTCCCAATTTTTTTTAAAATTTTTTTTAACTTTTTTATTTTATTTTTGAAGAAAAACAAATACCCCTGGAGTAGTGAACCAAAAACTAAAATAAAAATTTTGATATTATAATAGATAACTACAAGTATTAAAAATATTTTCTTTAAATTTTGATTTTTGATGGGCCAATGATTTTGAATGATAGTTTAAATTGACC